>ONZH01003548.1:0-32086 GCA_900303285.1 Rhinella marina | reverse complement strand
CACCAGCAGCAGCAAAAATGAGTACTGAGAGGACTTTGGGCAATTTCTTTGGGTCTGTGTGGACCACGTGCTGTCCCTGTGCACAGTGTGCAGCCAAGATGGCGGTAGCTGCACTACAAGTCCCAGCCAGCAGCCAGGAGGAGACCAAAAAAAAAAAAAGTTGCTTGTAGCCCTTAGAAGGGCTGTTGGGTTCTTTGAGAATGATTCCTGCCTAACCAAAATCTAAATTTAGGACCTAACACTCTCCCTGACAGACAGCAGCTCTATCCCTAATCTCATGCAGGCGGCGTCTGACGCTAGCAGCGCGGGACCAGATTCTTATATTCCCAGGTCATCTGATCTGGCCAGCCAATCCCTGCTGTCGACTTGTAGTTGTCCCACATGATGCTAGGAGGTACCAAAGACTCTCCTGCATGTTCATTGGCTGAGAAAAGGCGCCTAACATGCCGGAAGAGGAAGATGCCATTTCCTCGAGGATCGCGATATGCTCGTCCGAGTAGCGAGCATATGCGAATACCCTAATGCTCGAACGAGCACTAAGCTCGGAAGAGCATGTTCGCTCATCTCTAGATATCATATCACTTGTGAACTTTTTATGTTTTCCATACATTTCAGCCAAAAGCCAAATATCCCTAACTTTTAGTGTATTTTAGTGTATTTGTAGTGTATGTGTTGTGATTTTTGTTAGAAATTCACATTCACTGTCACTTTTGTCAAACAAACAAAAGTGACACTAGAGGGCTATCTAACTGACCCTATTGATTACTAATGAAAAATGCATGCTAATGGAGTGTCCAGGCAGCTGTGTATATAGCCTGACAACGATTTGCGTCAGTTTTTAATTCCATTACCTCCAATTTTGTAAATATTTTATTATATCTTTTCATGGGACAACACTGAAGATATGACACTTTGATACAATGTAAAGTAATCAGTGTACAGCTTGTATAACAGTGTAAGTTTGGTGTGCCCTCAAAATAACTCAACACCAGCCATTAATGTCTAAACCGCTGGCAACAAAAGTGAGTACAGTGTTCCCAATTAGCCATTTTCCCTTCCAGGTGTCATGTGACTCGTTAGGTCTCAGGTGTGAATGGGAAGCAGGTGTGTTAAATTTGGTGTTATCACTCTCACACCCTCTCATACTGGTCACTGGAAGTTCAACATGGCACATCATAGCAAAGAACTCTCTGAGAATCTGAAAAAAGAATTGTTGCTCTACATAAAGATTGCCTAGGCTATAAGAAGATTGCTAACACCCTAGAACTGAGCTGCAGCACAGTGACCAAGACGATACAGTGGTTTAACAAGACCATACTGGACTTAGTATTAACCAATAGACCTGACAGAACAACAGATGTGCAGGTTGGGGGACACCTGGAAAATAGTGACCATAAAATAATAACCTTCCAATTGTCATTCAAAAGAGAGTTTCTTCAGGGAGGAACAAAAATACCAAACTTCAAAAAAGCAAAATTTAGCCAACTAAGAGAGGCCATAGGTCTAACTAACTGAGACAAAGTCCTCAAAAATAAAAATACAGCCACAAAATGGGATATTTTTAAAAGCATCCTAATATCTAATTGTGAGAGCTACATACCTTATGGGAATAAAAGGTTAAGGAACAAGAAAAAACCAATGTGGATAAATAGAACTGTAAAGAAAGCAATAAATGACAAAAACAAAGCATTTAAATTACTAAAACAGGAGGGGAGCGAGGAAGCATTGAAAAACTATAAGGAAAAAAATAGAATATGTAAAAGACAAATAAAAACAGCCAAACTAGAGACTGAGATTAATCGCCAAAGAGAGTAAAACTAACCCTAAAATGTTCTTTAATTATATAAATGGTAAAAAGTATAAACCTGAAGGTGTTGGCCCCTTACTGGGAGGAGTTGCAGAGAGCGATGAGGAGAAAGCAAAGCTACTAAATATCTTTTTCTCCACTGTATTCACAGAGGAAAATAAACAGATGAAATGCAGAATATAAAAGTAAATTCCCCTTTAAAAGTGCCCTGTCTGACCCAGGAAGAAGTAGAGCTGGGTCTTAAAAAGATTAAAATAGACAAATCGCCAGGACCGGATGACATACTCCCCCATATCCTAAGAGAATTAAGTAATGTCATCGACAGACCCTTATTTCTGATATTTAAGGACTATATACTGACAGGGAGTGTTCCACAGAATTGGCACATAATAAATGTGGTGCCAATATTCAAAAAGGGTCCAAAAGCAGAGCCTGGAAACTATAGGCCGGTAAGGCTACTTTCACACTAGCGTTTTAAAATTCCGGTATTGAGTTCCGTCATAGGGGCTCAATACCGGAATAAAACGCTTCAGTTTTGTCCCCATTCATTGTCAATGGGGACAAAACTGAACTGAAGACAATGGAATGCTCCTGAAAGCATTCCGTTCCGTCTTCAGACCGGAGAACAAACCGCAGCATGCTGCGGTTTGCTCTCCGGTCCAGGCATCCGCACCAAGACGGATCCGGAATGACCCCCAATGCAAGTCAATGGGGGTGGATCCGTCTGGTGTGACCACAATGGTAACCGGATCCGCCCTCCATTGACTTTCAATGGAGTTCATGACGGATCCGGCTACACATAGACACATACATACATAGACATACACATAAACATAAACATACACAGACATATACACATACAAATACACATACATACTTACATGCTCCCTGGCAGGTCTTCAGAGCGTCGGAGGGACAGGACAGCGTGCACAGATGACGATTCCACCAGGCGCCCAGCAGAGGGCGCTGTGGGGAATCGTCACCTGTGCGAGCCGTCCTGTCCCTCCGACGCTCTGAAGACCTGCCGGGAGCATGTAAGTATGTATGTGTATTTGTCTGTGTATATGTGTGTCTATGTTTATGTGTATGTATGTACTGTGTGACATGTGTGGGGCCGGAGCGCGGTTCCGGCTCCACACATGTCACTGCGGCAGGCCTGATCCGGCAGCACCCTTCACCTGCCGGATCAGGCCTGCCGCTAGTGTGAAAGTAGCCTAAGTTTAACATCTGTCATGGGTAAACTGTTTGAAGGTTTTCTAAGAGATGCTATCTTGGAGTACCTCAATGAAAATAAGCAAATAACTCCATATCAGCATGGCTTCATGAGGGATCGGTCATGTCAAACCAATTTAATCAAATTCTATGAGGAGATACATTCTAGACTGGACCGCGGTTATCAATGGATGTTGTATATCTGGACTTCTCCAAAGCATTTGACACGGTACCACATAAAAGGTTAGTATATAAAATGAGAATGCTTGGCCTGGGAGAAAATGTCTGTATGTGGGTAAGTAACTGGCTCAGTGATAGAAAACAGAGGGTGGTTATTAATGGTACATAATCAGATTGGGTCACTGTCACTAGTGGGGTACCACAGGGGTCAGTATTGGGCCCTATTCTCTTCAATATATTTATTAATGATCTTGTAGAAGGCTTGCATAGTAAAATATACATTTTTGCAGATGACACTAAACTGTGTAAAGTAATTAACACAGAAGAGGACAATACACTGCTACAGATGGATCTGGATAGACTGGAGGCTTGGGCAGAGAAGTGGCAGATGAGGTTTAACACTGACAAATGTAAGGTTATGCATATGGGAAGGAATAATGCAAGTCACCAGTACATACTCAATAGTAAAACATTGGGTAACTCTGACATGGAAAAGGACCTAGGAATTTTAGTGAACAGCAAAAAACTGGTAGAAACCAGTGTCAGACAGCTGCTGCCAAGGCCAATAAGATAATGGGTTGCATCAAAAGAGGCATAGATGCCCATGATGAGAACATAGTCCTGCCACTTTACAAATCACTGGTCAGACCACACATGGAGTACTGTGTACAGTTCTGGGCTCCTGTGAACAAAGCAGACATAGCAGAGCTGGAGAGGGTTCAGAGGAGGGCAACTAAAGTCATAACTGCAATGGGTGGACTACAGTACCCAGAAAGATTATCAAAATTAGGGTTATTCACTTTAGAAAAAAGACGACTGAGGGGAGATCTAATAACTATGTATAAATAAATCAGGGGTCAGTACAGAGATCTCTCCCATGATCTATTTATCCCCAGAACTGTGACGAGGGGACATCCTCTGCACCTGGAGGAAAGAAGGCTTGCACACAAACATAGAAGAGGATTCTTTACGGTAAGAGCAGTGAGACTATGGAACTCTCTGCTTGAGGAGGTGGTGATGGTAAGTTCACTAAACGAGTTCAAGATGGGCCTGGATGTATTTCTGGAGTGTAATAATATTACAGGTTATAGTTACTAGAGAGGGGTCGTTGATCCAGGAAGTAATTCTGATTGCCTGATTGGAGTGGGGAAGGAATTTTTTCCCTAAAGTGGGGAAAATTGGCTTCTACCTCACAGGGGTTTTTTGCCTTCCTCTGGATCAACTTGTAGGAAAACAGACCGAACTGGATGGACAGATGTCTTTCTTCGGCCTTATAAACTATGTTACTATGTAACTATGTAAGTGCATATGCTCAGCATCTTATCCAGAGGTTGCCTTTTCAAAATAGACTTATGAGTGTTGCCAGCATTGCTGCAGAGTTTAAAGGGGTGGGGGATCAGCCTGTCAGTGCTTAGACCATAGGCCGCACACTGCATCAAATTGGTCTGCATGGCATCCCAGAAGGAAGCCTCTTCTAAGATGATGCACAAGAAAGCCTGCAAGCAGTTTGAAGACAGGCAGACTAAGGACATGGATTACTGGAACCATGTTCTATGGTCTGATAAGATCAGAATAAATTTATTTCGTTCAGATAATGTCAAGCATGTGAGGCGGAAAACAGGTGAAGAGTACAATTGTGTCTTGCCTACAGTTAAACATGGTGGTGCGGGTCTGAATGAGTGCTGCCAGCTGTGGAGAGCTACAGTTCATTGTGAAAACTATGAATGCCAACATGTACTGTGACATAGTGAAGCAGAGCATGATCCCCTCCCTTCGGAAACTGGGCCACATGACAATATTCCAATATGATAATGACCCCAAACACACCTCCAAGATGACTACTGCCTTGCTAAAGAAACTGAGGGTAAAGGTGCTGGACTGGCCAAGCATGTCTCCAGACCGAAATCCTATTGAGGATCTGTGGGACATCCTCAAACAGAAGGTGGAGAAGCACAAGGTCTCTAACATCCACCAGCTCTGTGATGTCGTCATGGAGGAGTGGAGGAGGAAGCTCTAGTGAGCTCCATGCTCAAGAGAGTTAAGGCAGTGCTGGAAAATAATTGACACTTTAGGCTCAATTTGGCCATTTTCACTTAGCTGCCAGTGGTTTAGACATTAATGGCTGTGTGTTGAGTTATTTTGAGGGAAGACCAAATTTACACTGTTATATTGTACACTGACTACTTTACATTGTACCAAAGTACCATATCTTCAGTGTTGTCCCATGCAAAGATATAATAAAATACTTACAAAAATGTGAAGGGTGTACTCACTTTTGTTAGATACTGTTATATATATATATATATATATATATATATATATATATATATATATATACCAAACAGCAGCAGGGCACAGCGTCTATCCCATTGCCCCTTCTTCCTATCACACGTGTCAAGTCACGCCTTGTCAAGAAGTGTTGGAGTTAATTGGCCGGCGTGAGAGTAGCCACACCAGCGACCAGTTGCCTGTGTACATCAAGCAGCAAACAACCTGCTGGCTCCAACTGGGCAAGGTGGTCAGCAACAATGGGTGCAACTTCCTGGCCACTCTGAACCTGGGGAAAATAACACATGATCCCTGGATGGCCTTTTGAAAAACTGCACTGGCTTTTGCAAGGTGCTGTCCTGTCACGAGTGGGCTTGCGCCTGGAATCAGACGCTCTGCGCGGCTTTCTAAGTGACATGTTTGACAGGCTTCCCTGTGGTTTGGGTGCTGTTCTCCACACCCCTTCCCCTCAGCTGTTGCCGCTTGGCAATTAGCTTTCTGCTATTTACCTCTTCCTCTCCCAGTATCCCTTGCGGGTTATATCTTCTACATCCCTGATTGAGAGTGGTGTGGATCTCGGCTGAGATCCAGTTGCTGAGTTCTACTTAAAGTTAAGTGTTTTCCCTTCCTTTTGTTATTCCCGTTTTGAGTCTCTTGTTCCTCCTTATGCTTGGAGGAACGGGTTACTCTCTTGTGTCACTAGACTGCAGGGTGATCTAGGGTATATCAAGATTAGGTTCCTGCGTATGGGCTTTCCTACCACCCGGGTTAGCTCATACTGGTAGCCAGCTAGGGCCTAGTCTTAGGGTCCCCTGCAGGAGGTGACCAGTTCCCTGGTTTTGTCTGTTCCCATCCTTCTTACGCTCGGTGTGGCCTTTCCCCCCACACCAGAGCGTGACATTATAACCCGCCAACAAACAAAAATTTATGTCATTTTTGTGCTGACATGGATGCTATTGCTGCACTGGCTGAACGGCTGCAGGGACTCAGCTTGGAGGTGGCTGACATCCGCAACCAGATTCAGAGACCACAGGCTGGTGGTTCTGGGGGTGCTGAGTGTCAGGCCTGTTTGGAGCCTAAGGTCCCCCTCCCGGATAGATTTTCTGGGGAATGTGATAATTTTGTTCTATTTAGGGAGGCGTGCAAATTGTATTTCAGACTGCGGCCACGTTCTTCTGGTAATGAGGAACAGAAGGTTGGTGTGGTCATCTCGTTGCTTAAAGGGGATGCGCAGTCATGGGCCTTTTCTCTGCCGACCGGATCGCAGTCTCTCCGGTCAGTAGATGAATTTTTCAAGGCTTTAGGGATTATCTATGATGACCCGGATCGTATCTCCCTGGCTGAGACCCAGATACGTGACCTTTGTCAGGGTAAGCGGCCAGTTGAGACTTATTGCTCTGAGTTTCGGAGGTGGGCGACCAATACTGAATGGAACGATCCGGCTTTACGTAGCCAATTCTGTCAAGGTTTGTCTGAAAGGCTGAAGGACGCTTTGGCCTTTCAGGAAACTCCTGTGTCTTTGGAGGCCGCTATGTCTCTGGCTGTACGCATGGATAGGCGCCTGAGAGAGCGATCTAGGGGCCCCCGCTCTCAGGACATACTATCACATAGTGTACCGGCTTCTTATGACACTTTGGGTGAATATTCCTCTAGGTTGATGTCTGGGGATGAACCTATGCAATTAGGGGGAGCCACTCCTGTAGCCACCCGCAATCATCTTGGTAATAAAAAGGGTGTGTGTTTTTTCTGTGGTCAGAAAGGACACTTTATCAATGTATGTCCATGCTTTCTATCTCTAAAGGAGAGAAAAGAAAAGGGGGCGTTGAATTCTCATCTCACTCTTGGTGGAGTGGGTAGGGAGACTGAAAATGTGCATTTGTCTTCATCCTGCAGTACCCGTTTTCTCCTGACTGCTGAGGTGGCGCTAGAGTCAAAGGTTGTGAAAATTGAGGTGTTTATTGACAGCGGGGCAGGGGTGAACTTGATTGATGCTCAGTTTGTCCGTATGCATGGATTGTCACCAAGTTCTTTGGATAAGAGGATTTCTGTGTTTGCCATTGATTCTGCACCTCTCTCTCAGAAGTGTTTGTCTCAGATGGTGCATGATATCAAATTAAGAGTGGGTGAACTTCATCAGGAGCTTATTTCATGTTTTGTGTTGGAAGGTCTTCCTGCTCCTGTGGTTCTAGGTTTACCGTGGTTAAGCAAACATAATCCGTCCATTGACTGGCATACTAGACAAATTGTGGATTGGGGCGATTATTGTGTTGACAATTGCCTTAATACATCTTTTTCTGCTTTAACCACTAAGACTCTTCCTTCTTTTATATCGGATTTCTCTGATGTATTTTCTGAAGGTGGATGTCAGGATTTACCCCCTCACCGGGAATACGATTGTCCTATCAATCTTATCCCTGGAACAAAATTGCCTAAATCTCGGCTGTATAACCTTTCTGGACCTGATAGAACGGCCATGAAGGAATATATTGCTGAGAGTTTGGCCAAAGGACATATTAGGCCTTCCAAATCTCCTGTGGCAGCAGGGTTCTTTTTTGTTAAAAAAAAGGACGGATCCCTTAGGCCATGTCTGGATTTCCGTGAACTCAATAGGATTACTGTCCGTGATCCGTACCCCCTTCCTTTGATTCCTGACTTGTTTAACCAGATTGTGGATGCCAAGGTGTTCTCCAAGTTGGACTTAAGGGGGGCATATAATCTGGTCAGGATCAAGGAAGGGGATGAATGGAAGACGGCCTTTAACACTCCTGAGGGCCACTTTGAGAACCTGGTCATGCCTTTTGGGTTGACCAATGCTCCTGCTGTCTTCCAGCATTTTGTTAATGACATTTTTCATCATCTTGTGGGGAGGTTTGTAGTCGTGTATTTGGATGACATACTAATCTATTCTCCAGATATTGTGACACATCAGGATCACGTGAGGCAGGTGTTACAGATCTTAAGAGATAATAAGTTGTATGCAAAATTAGAGAAATGTGCTTTTGCGGTACATGAGGTGCAATTCTTAGGATACCTGCTTTCATCTTCAGGTTTTCGTATGGATCCAGAGAAAGTCGGTGCTGTTCTGAACTGGGACCGACCTGAAAATCTGAAGGCTCTTATGCGATTTTTGGGGTTCACCAACTATTACCGAAAATTTATTAAGAACTATTCGACTATAGTTAAACCCTTAACTGACATGACTAAGAAGGGGACGGATGTCTCAGTGTGGTCTGAGGCAGCATTGCAAGCCTTCTCTGCTGTAAAGGAGTGCTTTTCCTCTGCCCCTATATTGGTGCAGCCAGATGTGTCACAACCTTTCATTGTGGAGGTTGACGCATCCGATGTGGGGGTAGGAGCTGTGTTATCACAGGGCCCGTCACCTGGTAAATGGCGCCCATGTGCTTTTTTTTCGAAAAAACTCTCTGCGGCGGAGAGAAATTATGATGTGGGTAACAGAGAGTTACTGGCCATTAAGTTGGCTTTTGAGGAATGGCGTCATTGGTTGGAAGGGGCGATTCATCCAATCACGGTATTCACTGATCACAAAAATCTGGCTTACCTGGAGTCGGCTAGACGACTTAATCCGAGGCAGCCCAGATGGTCTTTGTTCTTCACCAGATTCAATTTCATTGTCACATACCGTCCTGGGGTTAAGAATGTGAAGGCGGATGCCTTGTCACGTAGTTTTCCCGGAGGTGGTGATTTTGAAGATCCTAGCCCTATACTGTCTGAAGGAGTGGTGATATCCGCTCTTTACCCTGATCTTGAGGCTAAAGTGCTTGAGGCCCAGGGAGATGCGCCGGAGTCTTGCCCTTCCGGGAAGTTGTTTGTTCCTTCTGATTTGCGTTATAAGGTGTTTGAGGAGCATCATTCTTCGGTGCTTGCGGGACACCCTGGGAGTAAATCCACTGTCGACCTCATCTCTCGTAGATTCTGGTGGCCAGGTCTGCGTAAGTGTGTTGAGGAATATGTGTCAGCCTGTAGTGTCTGCGCACGCTCTAAGGTGACACATACTCGTCCCTCTGGACCCCTACTTCCATTACCCATCCCGTCCAGACCATGGACTCACCTATCCATGGACTTCATCACTGATCTGCCTGAGTCGTCTGGTAAGACAGTTATTCTGGTGGTTGTAGATCGTTTTAGTAAAATGGCGCACTTTATTGCATTACCCGGACTCCCCAATGCTAAAACTCTTGCACAAGTGTTTGTTGACAACATTGTGAAACTTCATGGCATTCCCACTGACGTGGTCTCTGATCGTGGGACTCAGTTTGTGTCCAGATTCTGGAGGGCGTTCTGTACCCGGCTCGGGGTACAACTGTCTTTCTCCTCTGCCTTTCATCACCAGACGAATGGACAGACTGAGCGTACCAATCAGAATCTGGAGACTTATTTGAGATGCTTTGTCTCTGAGAACCAGGAAGAGTGGTCCTCGTTTTTGTCTCTGGCTGAGTTTGCCATAAATAATCGCAGACAGGACTCCACTGGTAAGTCACCATTTTTTGGTGCATATGGCTTTCTCCCGCAGTTTGGCACATTTTCTGGTTCTGATACTTCTGGTATTCCTGAGGAAGAACGTTTTTCGTCATCATTGTCTTCCATATGGCGAAAAATTCAAAATAACTTGATAAATATGGGTAACAAGTACAAACGTGTGGCTGACAGGAGACGCATGAATGGTCCGGACCTAAATGTGGGTGATTCTGTGTGGCTGTCTACTAGGAACATTAAGTTGAAAGTTCCTTCTTGGAAGCTGGGTCCAAGATTTATTGGCCCATATAAAATCACGGCCATTATTAATCCTGTAGCATTTCGTCTTGAACTTCCTCAGGCCCTGAAAATACATAATGTGTTTCACAGATCTTTGTTGAAGAGGTATGTTGAACCTCTGGAGCCATCTCCCTTGCCACCCGTGCCTGTCTTGGTGGATGGTAATTTGGAATTTCAGATTGTCAAGATCATTGATTCTCGAGTTCTTCGTGGTACCCTTCAATATCTGGTTCATTGGAAGGGTTATGGTCCTGAGGAGAGGTCATGGGTACCGGCATCTGACGTGAATGCCGGTCGTTTGATAAAAGCCTTTCACAGGTGTCACCCTGATAAAGTTGGTCCTGGGTGCCCGGTGGTCACCCGTAAAAGGGGGGTAATGTCACGAGTGGGCTTGCGCCTGGAATCAGACGCTCTGCGCGGCTTTCTAAGTGACATGTTTGACAGGCTTCCCTGTGGTTTGGGTGCTGTTCTCCACACCCCTTCCCCTCAGCTGTTGCCGCTTGGCAATTAGCTTTCTGCTATTTACCTCTTCCTCTCCCAGTATCCCTTGCGGGTTATATCTTCTACATCCCTGATTGAGAGTGGTGTGGATCTCGGCTGAGATCCAGTTGCTGAGTTCTACTTAAAGTTAAGTGTTTTCCCTTCCTTTTGTTATTCCCGTTTTGAGTCTCTTGTTCCTCCTTATGCTTGGAGGAACGGGTTACTCTCTTGTGTCACTAGACTGCAGGGTGATCTAGGGTATATCAAGATTAGGTTCCTGCGTATGGGCTTTCCTACCACCCGGGTTAGCTCATACTGGTAGCCAGCTAGGGCCTAGTCTTAGGGTCCCCTGCAGGAGGTGACCAGTTCCCTGGTTTTGTCTGTTCCCATCCTTCTTACGCTCGGTGTGGCCTTTCCCCCCACACCAGAGCGTGACATGTCCGTCCTTTCATGCATTCTAACGTGGTGAGGAATGCTCTCCTGGACTTGCAGCATCAGAATTATCTGCAGCTACCCCATTTAAACTGCAATGTTCCAACTTACTGGAATTCAACATTGCACCTGCTCAAGTGTCTGTATGAGCATCGGAAAGCCGTGAACAATTTTGTCATGCACCACACTATCTCAGTTGGGAGCATAAGTTGTTTCCAGGTCGGCAGTGGCAGCTCATTCCATTCATGCTGCAGTTGTATCTCATCCCCCTCATATGTATTTTTGAAGAGATGCTGATGCTCATGCAACAGATGGTGATGAAGGAGGAGGAAGAACAGCTAACGCATCTTGCTTTCCGCCCTGTAGCTATTGGGGACCCATAATGAGAAACTCCCATGGAGGAGGAGGTGGTGCCACTGGAGGAAGAAGAGGAGTTGGAGTTGTAGGATCAAGAGGATGATGGCAATGACACTGGCCATGACACCCAATCGTCTCAGTGGGAGGCGGAGTTGAAGAGAACTGGCTCCTTATGCACACTGGCCAGAATGGTGACCTGTACACTCACTTGCTTACGCAGTGACATGCATATCATTGACAACAAACAGTCTGATGTTTACTGGATAGCCATGCTTTTAGACCCTTGCTATCAAAGCAAAATGGGGGAATGTTTTCTTCTCACAGAAAGGGAATTACGTTATAACCAATAGACACTGTACGCAGCTTGCTGTTGATTTTGGCAAGTATACACCTGCCATCAGTGTGCCTGAAAGGGCGGCCCCTTTCCAGGCTCCATCCTCTCACAGTCACTCCCTTCCTGTTGCCAAGTGGCAGCAGCCGTTTCAGTCTCCTCATCATGATGGAGCAGTTATTCCACTTGCACTGTACTGTTGCTGTTCCCAATTAAAATGGCCACTTTTTCTTCTGACAATTAACATTTATATGTGTTATATAGGCAGGCATTTTGACCCTGTTCCTCAAGCCAGTTTTTTAAAGTTTTTTGTTTAAACATCTTCTGCCCCCAATAAGGGACAATTTTTTAAAGGAATATGAAAAAACATAACACATGTGATGGTACAGTATGTTTTTAAACATGCTGTATGTTAACACCATCAAACATACGTTTACCCATAGCTACATATGTCGGTGGCACTCAGACATCATTTACTATTGTCATTCTGTTCGAGAGCTTGGGAAGGCTGGAGGGAAAAAGAAAAAATTCATAACATATAGACGAAAAGAGATAACAAGTTTTCCAAGTTTGTTTTAAATATGGGTCTTATAAAAAAAAATCTGTAAGAGCCTATTGGTCAACTGACATCTTGCACCACGGTCCCTTGTACAGCAGAAAAATGCAAAAATGTATTCATTATAATGAAAATTCCCAATGCCTCCCCAGGATGACCCCAATTTTGACTGCATTTTTATATCCCTTAATTAATTTCCTGCCCAGAATTTTTCAGATATTCCTCAACAATCCTCTCAAGAAGACAGTATTTGCTAAACAAATGTGCCAGGTACAGTATCAAAAGTTATCAGAGTCAGACTTCACTTTTCAGATTTATGAGGGGAGAGAGTCACATTGAACCCCCAGACTGTCCACTCTTCCTAACCACAAATGGGAGGATTGGGTGGGACCTCCTGGAACCACTTTTAGATCAGGGGTACCAGGTATACTTTAAGATACCGCTTTTCAAATGTTCCTTAGCGCTGGGCAGTGACAAGAGGGTGCACCTTTCTTGGCTCAGGGCATACCCTGGTTCTGGGGCTCCTGTCTGATGGTGATTAGGGTACCTCTGATGTTAAGTGTTTTGTCAGGGTGCAAGGAGGTGTTGAGTGCAATGGCTGGCGGATGGTGCTGGGGTGAGTAACCAGGCCAGTTTGTTTTACTGAAGTGAAAATGTGAGCAGCAGTACATCCAGTAGCAACAAAGCATAATTCCAAAATATAGGTCACAGTGTATTTGTCTCCTAATAGCTATTTATAAGCAAACAACAACAATGATGATAGCAGTAGTAGTCCCTTCTAAACACCTTGCAACCTTTCCAAGATGATCACGTGTGCAAAATTCTCAAAAATGTGGGAGGCGTCCCAGAATACAAACTATCCACATACATAGCAAAAAAGTGTGGTAGGAGTCAGAGATTACAAATCATCCATATGCAAAAAGTCACACAATCAGCTCTGCAATTCCCAGGCTGCGGGTGCAGATCATAAAGCAGTCGGTCAAATTGCTATATAAGTGTGAAAGGTGCCGTAAACTGTTAATCCATCCACATACAGCAAAGTCTATAGCCATAAATGAGCAAATACCTTGGTAACAAGCACGGTCTTGTGATCCTTTACAGTCTTTGGACATCTGTTCCTTCTTCCCTTAAGGATTCTGCTCTTCACAGGAACTATGTTTCTCCTCGAGAAATAGTCTTTTTCTTTGCCTTCAGCTTCAGGCAGGCTCATAAGCATCTCCCTCTCTCACAGGCAGAGCTAAACTGAACTGGCTGATGCAGTGTAGCTAGCTAGCTCCTCCCTCAAAGGGGAAAGCTAGTTACCTCTTCTGAGTTAGCGCAGAATTGACTAAACAGTGCCATCTACAGACAGCTTTTGGGAATACATACAAACATAATACAAAGCATTAATCATTTTAGCAATGTACGGAAATTAGGCTAGTTTCACATCTGCTGCACAGAGATCCAGCTGCCTGATCTGGGGTAGAATGCCGGGAATCGGCTGGACACCAACGGCAACATGCAGCGGTTTGTGTCCGGCAAATTCTCTGCATTTTTGACAGAATGTGGTCGGACCTCTGCCGGACCTCATTATACTTAACAGCCTTCCAGTATCCATGCTGCAGATATGAAACTAGTCTGGCACTTTGCAGGGCCCCTGTTCTGGTATACTGCACATGGAGGTAAAAGAATAAATATTCCTGTGGTCCTTAAGCCCATTGACAGTCACTGTCTGTATTCCCTATGAGTCATTTGAGCTAGAATTGTATGATCAGCTCCTGTTGTGTCATACTTAAAGGGGTATTCCCATCTTACAAATGTAGTTTGTATAGTTAGATATAGCCATACCAATATTATTACTAATAGAATGTATTTATATAAAATGTACCATTTAGAAGATTTGCCTATTTGTATATCCATTGTCCCACACACATCAGTCAGGCCGTTGCCCTGGTTACGACCACCGTGGCCATGTAGTATTGGTGGCCGGCTTGCGCTTGTTCAAACCCGCTCTGAGGAAACTGCTGTATTGTGAACACACATTGCATGAGCATGCGCAGACACATCTTAGGGTTGTAGAATTTTTGTCTGTGCTTCCAAAACGCAGAGAAACGGATCCTGTTCCAAGATCAATTCATCTCTATGGAGCAGGATCCGTTTATAAAGTCTGCGTTTTGGACGGATCCTGACCAGATGTGAAAGTACCCTAAGATGTGTCTGCGCATGCTCATGCAATGTGCGTTCACATTACAGCAATTACCTCAGAGCGGGTTTGAAAAGGAGCAAGCCGGCCACCACTACTACATAACCAGGGGCGACGGGCTGTGTGTGTGGGACAATGGATATACAAATAGACAAATCTTCTAAATGGTACATTTTATATAAATACATTCTATTAGAAATAATATTGGTATGCTATATCTAACTATACAAACTACATTTGTGAGATGGGAATACCCCTTTAAGTCAACATTGTTTTGTGTGCTGACTGAAATTCCCCTTTTTTTCTTTTTAAGTTTGTACTGGAGGTGTGGCTACTCCATTTGGTCATGCACTCCTGACTAGCCCCGTCTGCCCCATAGGCTGATTTTAATTAGTGTAACTATAAAGCCGAGTGGACTCGGCATGCATGTTTGGTACCTGCATGCCTGTATTAGTGGAGGCCTTTGAAGCACCAGAAATGGCAAAAGGCAGAAGGGACCCAGCATGCATGTGGAACCAACACCCCCTGATTATACGGAAGCCAAGGTTGGCACATAACAGGTAGGAAATAGTGTTAGGTTCCCGTTCTACAGAAATCACCTTGACGATTTGGTGGACGGGCCCAGATAATTTTGTACAAAATATATTTGCCAAGAATCTCTAATTTACTAAACAAGCATAGCATTAGCTCCAGAATACTTCATATCTCTATGGCATTTTGTGCTTTATCTGGTTGGCAGTGTGCCGTTGCATTGTATGTATTTTCCTTTCATTGTTTTACAGTGGTGACCATTCAAATGAAGGCCTGGACTGTAATACTATATTTCCTCTACAGCAGCTCTTTCTGGCCAACTGTAGATTCCCTGGTCATAATGAACTGTTTGCCTGGGGTGCTAGGAGAGGGATCTGGGTCATTCCGCTGATTGATTCTTGCACATTTCTTGTCTTATTTTTGTAGTTCCTTCTACCTTAATGTGTAGCTAATATTTTTCTCTAACCCCAAACCAAACTTAGTTTTATATTTAAACATATTCCCTCATACGCGGATTTCTTGTAAAACTGTGACCATATTTTCTGTTCCATTTTACAACTGTTAAGGGAAAAGTGAACCGTGTAATTACATTAAAATGTAGTTTTACCTTCATATAAAATAATGTAGGATAACTGAAAATGACTTTTGGCTGACACAGGTAAACTGTGTACCTTGGCAGGTGTGCAACTTGGCACGGCAATAGCTTCATGTAAGCGATAAGTAACACAGCGAGGTAAACACTTGCTTCTCCAAGTTAACTCTACTTTTATATATATATTGGTCCCTCTAGTGTATGTTTCTTTCTTTGCTCTTTTATAACTCAACCTGGGTATGAAGGCTGTTGCTTTTATAAACAACTTCTATGATTCAATTTGGGAAGTGCATCAGAATGATGCTTATAGCTTGGAAATGCCCTTGTTTTGATGACAAATTTCCAAACCAGAAAATAATTTGCTATTGAAACCCCATGAACAGGTAGAATACAGATTAATGGATACTAGAGGTTATTAATTCTGAAAGGTTCCCTGTTTATTGCTTCAGGTTTGTTTTTGTTGTTTAGTTTCCATATTTATATTGGCCTAATTTTAAGACCTAAAACTAAGTTTATAAAGTATCGCTTGATGCTTAGCAGAGATAAAAAGGAGCATGCCCTCTATGCACTTCCTGTTTATTAAAGAGGTCACGACTATGCCAGGAAGACTCAGAAGTGTAGACGAAGTAAGTTGACTCCCAAGGAAGCACGAAATTCAGAGTTGACAAACATTACTTAGTTCAAACAAACATGAAATCAACCAACTAGAGAGAAAATGTTACGGCACACTTGTCTACTAGAAATTATGAAAAGGTGTGGTACAGCAAGCTGTGGAAGATGTTCTAACATACTAACTGTCCTCAAGTACTCATACAAGTGAACTCTGATGATTACTGACCAGTGTCCAGTACTCACATAACAGAGCCAGCCACAGTATCTCCATAAGCGTATCACCCAATTTGTCCTAACACTGCTAGCCACAAAAGCTCCAAAACAACAATCACAGTGCTTCCATATGCCAGCCACAGTACCGCTATAAAACCTCATTCACACATCAGTATTTCACAGACGTGTGCTGTACGTATTCTCCACGGACAGCACACGTCCCCATTAATTTTAATGTGTGTATTTAGCCATCAGTGTTTTAGCACGGTCCGTGGGTCCGTGTTTTTAGTGCGGATGCATGCTCTATTTTGTCCGTGTTCACGGATCCATTACGTCCATTATAGTCTATGGGTCTGTGAAAACCACAGATGCAACACGGATGCCATCCGAGTTGCATCTGTATTTCATGGATTATTAAGAAGAGATGCTATAAAAATTATTTTTCAGCTGTTCAGTATCAGTGAAACACGGATGGAACGCGGACAGCAAAAAACAGATACATGGACCCAACATGGATCTTTCACGGACAACTTCATGGATGCATCACTGACAACCTGCTCACAGATTTGAGCACGGACATGGACGTGTGAATGAGGCTTAAGACTGCTATCCACAGAGCCCTCATGACACTCATAGCACAGAGCCCTCATAACACTCCTAGCCCAAAATGGTAACATTTTATCACCTAGTCTGGCCAAAGAAAAAAATACCAAAACCTGATTGGTTGCAATATAAGTGTGGCCATAAGAAATGTTAATGTTGAAACGTTATCTTTATTTTAAAGGAGTTTTTTCATGTTCTAACAATAAAACATTTTTAGTTTCAAACTTTTTATTTTATTTTCAATTTTCATAGAAAACAGATAGACATTTACAGTCCAACAATATCAACAGGGGAAAAACCCCGCACAGGGGGTATAATAAGGTAAAGGCATCAATGAAAAGGCCTGAAAGAGGCCTATACACATTCAAAATAGCTAGTTGTAGGGAAAAGGGAGGATGGGAGGAAAGAAAAAAAAAATTATAGTAGGAGGGGAAGGAAAGAACAATAAAACGGCAAAAACATTTTAAAACAAACATATTTGTCCAATTCATGGCAGTATATAATGAGGAAAGAAGAGAGAACATTTAGTGTTCTAAGGAGGTCTGGAGGTGTGAAACATAAAACCAATCCACAAAGTTACACCCAAAAACCCCAAGGGGGTACTAGAGTAAGTCAGATCAAGACATATTCCACCCTATGTGAGGAATGAGAGGAGGACAACCAGGGCTGCCACAACTTTGTATAGGCATCTATGGAGTCAGCTTGAATGGCTGTAATTTTCTCATAAATAGCCATTCTATCCATTTTGGAGATAACTGCAGATTTATGCAGAGTGGAAGTGCGCCATTTTGTAGCGATATGGATACGAGTGGCTAATAGAAAGAATTGCCCCAATCTAAATGGAGTGTGCTTCATACCAATGGTATAATCCCTTGGTATGTCAGGGCTTCTCGGTGCTCCCAATGCTCTGTGGATTCTGTCAATGCGAAACAGCGGGTCTTCCTGCTGCGGTAATAAAGCTTTAAAAAGATTAACCGCCAAGTCTAGCAATGAGGTCTGGTTCTCAGGAACTCCTCTAATACGGAGGTTAGCTCTGCGGGACCTATTCTCAAGGTCCTCCAGTTTGAGTTCCAGAGCATCTATCTTAGAAGTATGCTTGTCAATATCTTGCCTGTCAGTCGCCACTGCGTCAACCAAGCTTTGAGTGCGGGCTTCCATGTCCGCCACTCTTTGGCCCAAGTCCTGCAACTGGCAGGAAAATTCTGTCACCGCCTTAGCCAATTCATCCTTAAACATGTTCCTGATATTGTGGAACAGTTCTGCCTGGGTGGGTTAATCAGGAATAGGAGAGGCGGAGGCTGATGGAAGAGGCGACAGGCTTGGCGGGCTACGAGTGTGTTTCTCGTGGTCTGCGGGTGGCGGGAAATCCGCCATCTTGGACGCCGCCTGCGATGCAAAGATAGCGGGGATAGACTGGGATAGACTGCGAGGCGGCCGCTCCAGTTGCTTTCTTGGGCTTAGTCATAGTCCTGGAAGCTTCTGAGGTCCCGTCGGGTGCTAAGGAGCTGCGTAGCAGCGCTGAGGAATGCCGTTAGCAATGAGTGGCGCAGAGCTCACAGGACACACATCCGCTCCGGTGAACTGCGCGAATGCGCACCCACAATAAAACATATTTAAATGGACAGTACATTAATTGTAATACACAGTGTGTTGTCTGTTTAATAACTGGCAAACCTTGCCAGCTCCAGTATATGGGTTGCACGGCAAGTCCATTAAAAATCAGAATCAGCTGACATTTGTCTGATGCTATAAAGGAGGAAAATAAAAATACTTGACATATTTCAGCTGTGTCACACCATATTCTTCATGAATAACAGGTAGCTATTTCCCATGTAATGTTACAAGGAAATGAGAAAGTATTCATGCCAGATCAAGGTGGTGACCTGCTTGATAACAGGAATGGAATTTACCATTCCTTTTCTCCCATCTTTGTAGGAGTGGGCTGGTCCAACTTCCTGCCAAGGGTAGAGCTGAGCTAGGGAGAAGTCAGTCTAAGACTGTGATCCATCTCCCGCTCCTCTGGGCCATGAGGACCCCAGAGGCAGCTCATCTGGGAGGAGCACTACTCCAGAGAGCCTGTAGGGTCCTAGGCCACAGAAGATTTGCAAGAGTGGCCTAGGAACCTGCAGGCTCTCTGGAGCAGAGTGATCAAGTATCTGAGCTATCAAGACTTCACTGCAAAAGTTGAGGAAAACACATTAAGACATTATCACAAGAGTTCAGGACAGGCCTAGCTGGAATCCTGCATCATTCAGTGGATGCCTACAGTCATAGGTGCCAGAGTAAAGCGGTAGGGAAGGAATCCAGAGAAAGAGAGAGAGACGGCATCATCTATCAAGTTTCTGAGTGTGATTTTTGCGGCATTGGAAGCCACCATACCCCTTCATCTAGGAGGAGAGAAACTGAACTTTGTATGAACTGCTGATGAATGTGCTGCTATCTATTTTTTACCTCAATTAAGGAAGATGTTATTTGTTCTAACATTTCTGCCTGGTTCCTTTAACCCCTTCACCCCCGGAGCTTTTTTCGGTTCTGCATTTTCGTTTTGCGCTCCCTGCCTTCAAACAGCCATAACGCTTTTATTTTTCTGTTCACATAGCTGTATGAGGGCTTGTTTTTTGCGGGACAAGTTGTACTTTCCAACGCCACCATTTAATATTGCATACGGTGTAGTGGGAAGCGGGAAAAAAATTCCAAACCGGGTGAAATTGCAAAGAAAACGCTATTCCGCTACAGTTCTACGGGTTTCTTATTTACAGCGTTCGATGTGCATTAAAACTGATCCGTTACTTTCATTCTACTGGTCAGTATGAATCCGGCAATACCTAATATGTATAGTTTTTCCTGCGTTTTCATAGTGATAAAATAATTAGAAAGTTGTCCTTTTTTTTTTTTCCTTGTCAAATCTTGACCCCTATAACTTTTTGGTATTTATGTGTACAGAGCTGTATGGGGGCTCATTTTTTGCGGGACGATCTGAAGTTTTTATTGATACCATTCTGGGGTGTGTGACTTTTTGATCACTTTTTATTTAATTTTTTTTAGAAAAAACGGCAAATCGACATTTGGACGCTTTTTTCGCCACACAATTCGCCGTATTGGAATTTTTTTTAATATATTTTAAAAGTACGGGCGTTTTCGGTCACGGTGATACCCATGATGTCTATATTTATTGTTATTTAGGTATTTATTTTTTACTTATATGGAAAGGGGGGTGATTTGAACTTTTACATCTTTTTTATTTTTTATATATTTTTTAACATTTTTTTTTAATTTTTTTTTACTATTAGAAAGCTCAAATATGGGCTTATATATTGTGGCTTTTTTTTTTTTTCTTTATGAGCAATTATGGATTTTATAGACTCAGAAATCCATGAGTTGCTCATTTCTTATCCTGGCCTGCCATCTAGTGGCCAGAATAAGAATTGCACTTTGAAAACTGTAATCCTCACCAGCGAGGATTACAGTTTTCATATGGTGTACAGACACCCCGATTGGCCACACAAACTCAACTAGATCACGGCATCTAATCAACCAGGAAGACGCCGCCGATGGCGGTAAGTAGCGGCAAGTCTCTGCTGTTAGAAACAGCAGAGACTTGCCGGCCATGACGCCCGCCGCACCCGCGAGCGGGCGCCATGTGCCCGCATCGCCCCAGCGCCGTACATGTACGGCGCTGGGCGCGAAGGGGTTAATCATCACCTTTTTCACTGCATCAAACCCCAGGGATTGATGGACTGAGGTAGTCACTACAACACTACATCAGGGCCACTACCACTCCCTTCTTCTATACTGGCTCCAACAGGGGCTTGATGCACATGGCCTAGCTGAAACATGATACCTGCCATGTGACACACTTTACACCCTGACATTCAGTAAGCAGACATGTGCTGGGTCAGCAAAAAAACATACTTACCTGTCCTGCGTTGCCGCTGCCCTCAGGTTCCGCGCTCCACTCTCTTCCCTTCCGGCGCGCACTATGACCTGACACAGCGTCAGGTCATAGTGCGCACCGGAAGGGAAGACAGTGGAGCGCGGGAGCTGAGGGCAGCGGCAGCGCAGGACAGCCAAGTATGTTTTTTATAAGTAGCTGGGTGGGCTGATCTGAGGTCTGAGGGGGGCACAAGGCACAAGACGTTGATCTGAGGTCTGAGGGGGGCACAAGGAAGGCACAAGACGCTGATCTGAGGTCTGATGGGGCACAAGACGCTGATCTGAGGTCTGATGGGGGCACAAGACGCTGATCTGAGGTCTGATGGGCAGGGGCGGACACAGACAGCAGAGGGCCCCTGTGCAAGGAATGTACCTGGCCCCCCCCACCCCCGACATAACCCCTTCTCCCCCTACTCAGCCCCTCTGACATTTCATGCTCCGACACTCTCCTTTGCCCTGGGCTGTTTTGTTTACATTTTTACACTGTTAGGCCCCATTCACACAACCGTATGAATGGGGCCGTATCTATCTGCAAAAATGCGGGAATAGATGCGGCCCCATTCACCTCTATGGGGCCAGGAGCCACGTCACGGAGCTAGCTCCGTGCCGCGGCTCTTTTGAAGCATGTCCTATACTTGTCCGTGCGCACGGACAAGTATAGGCATTTTCAATGGGGCCACACGGCGTGTGCTCCGAGCGCTGCGGAACACACGCAGGGCGGCCCCCGTATATTTGCGGGTCCGCAGTAATGCGGGCCCGCAAATATAAGGTCATGTGAATGGGGCCTTAAGCGGAGACATCACTGGGGGCGGCTTTACAGGCTAGGCCGGCGTTAAAGCCTGTCCATTAGCCTGACGTTACCAGGTTCACTGCTAGGTGCAAGTACCCCCTCCTAGGGTTGCAACGGTATGAAATTTTCACGGTATGATAACCGTCTCAGTAAATACCGCGGTATTACGGTTATCATGGTATCACAGTTTGTTACATATATTATTAAAAGATACACTAATCCTTAAAGAAGAATACAAGTAAAGTTTTTTTTGTTCAATTAACTATTACTACTGTACTGCAGTGTATTTTCTGATAAAGCTTCTTTAGCAGGAGCTTGAACAGGCTTACCTCTACCATGGCAAGCCGGACGAAAGTGTCCGGTTGCCATGGTAACCATCGGGACGCTGCCACAGCAGAGCAGCGTCCCGATGGGAGGGAGGGAGCTCTCTCCCTCTCACTGGCCCCACCATCGGAGCGCTGCTGCAGCGCCCGATGGGAGAGGGAGGGAGCGCCCTCCCTGTTAACCCTTCCATCCCGTGGTCCTTATGGACCGCGGCATGGAAGGGGTTAAACGGCCGACATCGCTGCCAGCAGCGATGCGGGTTGTTTGAAGCAGAGTGTCAACTGTATGCTGACACTCTGCTTCAACCGCTTGGCCATCCTGGAAATTGAGGGGGGTGGGGGTTAAATGAAAAATACAGTTTGGGGAAGGAGAGGCGGGGATCGGGGGCACCCGGGCCGGGGCATCTTTGGATTACCTTTACAGGATCTGATCCCCCGCAGTCTCGGACTGCGGGGGATCAGATCCTTGTAGCCAGCCTCCATATCCTGTGATTGGCTAGTCTGAACAGACTAGTCAATCACAGCGATCGCCATTATGGGGGGAGCATGGCTCCCCCCGAGGCCTTTACTGTGGATGGCTGGCTATGTTTAACAGCCGCCATCGCAGCATGTAAACCCCGCTGCACTGCGCAGCGGGCGTTTACATGCAGGACGTACCGGTACGCCCTGTAGCGCGAACTACCTCGCGCCCAGGATGTACCGGTACGTCCACTCCACTCCTATCATGTCGCCAAGGGGTTAAAATGATAAAGGCCACCTACTTTAAGCTGCACAGTGGGGTGGTGTTCTCGGAGATGGGAGAACAGGTTTGAGGTATTCCCTCCTTTAGCTGCCACTTTACGACCACATTGCTTACAAATTGGATTTCCATCCTCACGTGCATTTGGTGGGTATCCAAAGTAGTCCCACACTGCTGACTTTAGTTTAGTCTTTTTTTTAGGAGGACAGAGACTTGTTAAATCTGCACGCTCTGCCATTTTTACCGCAGTGTGCTTAATTAGCTGAAACGGAGCGGAATTGCGCATGCGCGGATGAGTTTCTCAGCAGGGTCACCTTTTACCGGTAATAAGCAAATGCCCACGGTTTGATAACCGTGCATTCCAATACCGTGGTATATCGTGGAACCGGTTACTGCTGCAACCCTACCCCCTCCACTGTAATAAGGCTCCCTACAGTGCCCTCAGTACTAATAAGCCCCCCTATAGGGCACCCAAATAGAAATAAGGCCAATCTATAAGGCACTCCTATTGAGCCCTCAGTAGTAATGCCCGCCACTGCCCACAGTATTTATAATGTTCCCTGCAGTGCCCAATGTAATTATAATTCCTCCTGCCATACCCCCTAGAGTTATAATATTCTCTGTAGTGCCCCCATAAATTATAATGCTTGTCCTCTCCCTCCAGTCTTCTGTATGGTACAGTCCTATGTAAATATCACTACTCTCCCTCCAGTCTTCTATATGATACAGTCCCATGTAAATAACCTATCTTCCTTAGTCTTCTACACCATGCAGTCCCATGTAAATAACATCACTCCTCTCCCCCCAGTCTTCTATACCATGCAGTCCCAAGTAAATAACACCAGTCCTCTCCCACAAGTTTTCTATATGATACAGTGCCATGTAAATAACCTCTCCTTCTTACAGTCTTCTATACCATGCAGTCCCATGTAAATGACACCAGTCTTCTCCCACCAGTCTTCTATACAATACAGTCCCATGTAAATAACACCAGTCCTCTCCCACCAGTCTTCTAGATGATACAGTCCCATGTAAATAACTTAAATCCCCTCCTTCAGCTCCCTCCAACACATAGTCCCATGTAAATAACATTACTCCTTACCCTCCAGTCTTCTATAATATCCAGTCCTATGTAAATAACACTAGTCATCTCCCTTCAGTCCCTCTAACATACAGTCCCAGTTAAATGACATAGCAGGGAGGAGGTATAATTGGGAGAACCACTGCTGACAAGATCACATGACTATGATGTCATCGCAGGTCTTTCAGCTGTGGAGTACAGGCAGAACTGCAGCAGATTCATAGTAAGTCCTAATCAGGGCCCCATCCCCCACACCTGTGCTGGCACTGGGAAGGGCCCCCCTCCCTCCCTGGGCCCCTGTGCAGCTGAACATGCTGCACAGGTGGTATGTCCGCCCCTGCTGATGGGGGCACATTGTGTTGATCTGAGGTCTGATGGGAGCACAAGACGCTGATCTGAGGTCTGATGGGGGCACAAGACGCTGATCTGAGGTCTAATGGGGGCACAAGACGCTGATCTGAGGTCTGATGGGGGCACAAGACGCTGATCTGAGGTCTGAGGGGGCACAAGACGCTGATCTGAGGTCTGATGGGGCACAAGACGCTGATCTGAGGTCTGATGGGGGCACAAGACGCTTATCTGAGGTCTGATGGGGCACAAGACGCTTATCTGAGGTCTGATGGGGGCACAAGACGCTGATCTGAGGTCTGATGGGGCACAAGACGCTGATCTGAGGTCTGATGGGGGCACAAGAAGCTGATCTGAGGTCTGATGGGGGCACAAGACGCTGATCTGAGGTCTGATGGGGGCACAAGACGCTGATCTGAGGTCTGATGGGGGCACAAGACGCTGATCTGAGGTCTGATGGGGGCACAAGACGCTGATCTGAGGTCTGATGGGGGCACAATGTGTTGATCTGAGGTCTGATGGGGGCACAAGATGCTGATCTGAGGTCTGATGGGGGCACAAGACGCTGATCTGAGGTCTGATGGGGCAAGGGAAGGGGGAGCCATTTAATTTTTCGCCTCAGGCAGCAGAAAAGCTAGAAGCGGCCCTGAGTGTAGATCTGCTTCTACACAAACACTGACAGATATGAGATACTGCTGCAAGTAGTAATAGTGTATATACTGTATATGTTTTCTCCTCAGTACACTACTATTCATCTGTTAAATACCTGGGCAGTTAACTGAAAGCCAGGTCACATGATATTTGTGAGGGTCACATGGTTGTTCACATGACTGACGCCATGTTTAGTCCTATCTCACTCTAGTATGGATGCATTTTACAGGACTAAAATGGGCTGTACCATTTTTTTCTGTAGGGAAAGGCAAATGTATGGATATAATAAAGGTCTGCAAGCAAAATTATAAATAGATGTAAATTAGAAAATTGTGCCACACCATATCCTCAACCTAAATAAATGTAATCGTTAAAACAAGAATGCCTCTATAAGGTGGCTTATAATACGCATCAACTAATCAGACTGTAGCCTTTGAAGTTTACAAAGAGCTTAATAAAATCTGTAAAAAGGAGATACAATTTGGAAAAATACAAAACGAACAGCAGGTGGCAAAAGAGAGCCAAAATTCCCAAAAAAAATTTAAATATACTGTATAAATGCTAAAAAAACAAGGTCTGAGCAGGTAGGGTCCCTAAATAATGGTAAAGAGGGGTTAGTCACTAAAGATAAGAAAAAGGCAGAGTTACTAAATGGGTTTTTTAGCTCTGTATATACAAAAGAAGAGAAAGGAGCTGATATCTGTGGTGCTGGGGCTGTTAGTATATCCATGTAATATACTCAATTGGCTAACTGTAGATATGGTCCAAAATAAGTTAAATAAGGTAAATGTGAACAAGATATGAGATACTGCTGTCAGATGTCAGATGGATAACGCCCAAGAGTTCTTAATTAAAGAGCTCAGTTCAATCATTGATGTGCCCCTGTTTATAATTTTTAAAGATTCTCTAGGTACCGGTACAGTGCCAAGTGATGGCCCATATTAAAAAAAGCATCTAGGTCCTCCTAACCTGATTTGTTTTTATGAGAAGGTGAGTAGAAGCCTGGACAGAGGGACGGCTATGGATGTAGTGTTTCTGGATTTTGCAAAGGCTTTTGATACTGTCCCTCATAGACTTTTAATAGGTAAAGTGAGGTCTATAGGCTTGGAAATTATAGTTTGTAATTGGATTGAAAACTGGCTGAAGGACCGTGTCCAGAGAGTTGTGGTCAATGATTCCTATTCAGAATGGTCCCGGGTTATAAGTGGTGTACCCCAAGGTTCAGTGCTGGGTCCTCTGTTATTTAATTTATTAATGATATCGAAGACGGGATTAATAGAACCATTTCTATTTTTGCAGATTACACTAAGCTATGTAGTACTGTGCAGTCTATGGAAGATGTTCATAAACTACCAGCTGACTTGAACACTCTGAGTGATTTGGAATCAACTTGGCAAATGAGGTTCAATGTGGATAAATGTAAAGTTATGCACCTTGGTAGTAATAATCAATGTGCTTCATATGTCCTAGGTGATGTAACACTGGGAAAGTCATTTATAGAGAAGGGTGTCCTCGTCGATGGTAGATTAAATAACAGCGTACAATATCAATCGGCTGCTTCTAAGGCCACCAGGATATTGTCATGCATTAAACGAGGCATGGACTCACGAGGCAGGGATGTAATATTTACGTATACCACTTTACAAAGCTTTGGTGCAGCCTCATCTGGAATATGCAGTTCAGTTCTGGGCACCAGTCCATAGAAAGGACACTCTCTGATAAGGGGCATGGAGGGTCTTAGTTATGAAGAAAGATTAAAAGAATTAATTTTATTTAGTCTTGAGAAGAGCCGTCTAAGGGGGGGACATGATTAACCTGTACAAATATATAAATAAGCCATACAAAAGTACGCTGAAAAGCTGTTCCATGTAAAATGTCCTCAAAAGACAAGGGGACACTGCCTCCGACTGGAGAAGAAAAAGTTCAGTCTCCAGAAGCGTTAAAGCTTCTTTACTGTAAGAACTGTGAATCTGTGGAATAGACTTCCTCAGGACATTGTCACAGCAGGAACAGTGGACAGTTTTAAAAAGGGTTTAGATGAATTCTTAAAAGTAAATAACATTAATGCTTATGAAAACGTGTAGAAGTCTCACTTCCTTCTGGGATTCGCATCCCCCACCTATCCCTTGGTTGAACTTGATGGACTTATGTCTTTTTTCAACCATATTAACTAGGTGCCTGCTGGTATCTTTTTCACTTGGCTGATATTTAACATGCTTCAATAAATCTTGGATGTTTTTACTGCAACCAGAGGCTGGACTTTTCTACATCAAGGGGCCATACAGACGCCTGTGGTGTTGCGGATCCACAAAACCACGGATGCCGACCAGTGTGTGTTCCGCAATTTGCGGAACACACATGGCCGGCATCCCATACAAAATGGCTGTTCTTGTCCGCAATTGCGGACAAGAATAGGACATGTTCTATATTTTTTTGCAGAGCCGCTGCACGGAGCCGCGGCTCGGCGAGATCAAATGCCGCCAATTGAAATGAATGGGATCGCATCTATTCCGCAAAATTGCGGAATAGATGCGGCCCCATTCACACAGTCATGTAAATGGGCCCTTACTCATAGTCCAATCCTCCATTGACAGGAGGTTTGGGCTATCCAATCTATCCCAATGAAAAAAGTTTACCATACAGTGCTGTACAATTTTATTCCTTTATCTTTATAAATGGCCACAGTTGCTTCTTATAACAGACCTGCAGCTGGTCATGTAGATGTATATAAACGTTGGTCTAACATGGTGATCTTGGCAAGACTGGTTGATTCTCTAATGTGTATGGGGTCTCCTGATTATACCGTTGGATAAAGGAAAGATTGGACATGTTGTTGCAGCACTCACGGCCAAATGTTTTTGATTGCAACGCGGCCACATCTCCACAGCGCACTGGTGTCCCTGTTTGAATCTCACCCTTAGGCTGCCTGTATGCAATGCAGTCCAGCAGGGGATCTAAATGCAGTTAACCACTAATCAGGCTGTATCTTTAAGGGGTATTCCCATCTGGGACAATGATGGGACATGCACCTATCTGATATTGATGGCATATCCTAGAGAAATGCCATCAATGTCCCAGATGGGAATACTGCTTTAACTTTCTGGGCCACATGTATAGGTGCAACTCGGAAAGTACAGGTGTAGCCCAACATTCCGTGATGATGTTGCATGCGGATTCCCCTGCTGGACCGCATCATATACTGGCAGGCTTCATTCACATGGTCATTGTTCACATGGTCAACAATTTCCATCAGTGAGTCAAAACCAGGAGTGGAGCTTACATGGAGATAATGTATAATGGCAAGATTTGTACATCTTCCTTTACAGAACCAATGTCTACCCACTGCTTTGTTAGTAGAGATATTATGCTGGTGCCAGAAAGTTGCATCAGTTGGAGAGTCAAATACACATGGTTATCAATTTCAAAGTGCCTTATTGTGTTGCTCTTTTGCATAAAATCGTAATTAAAACTAAAAATACAAGCAGGGCATATTATATGTAGGTGTAACACAAAAGCTGTAGTCCTCAAATTACACAAATAAGTATATGCCATCTTTTATGAAACCAGGTTTTTTAACAGTGTATGATTTAAGTAATTTTGACTGTTATTATGATCTTAATTAAACTACAGTCAAACTTTTTAGCATACTTGATGATCTGCAATTGCGATTTATTACGGCGCGACCGAGCCAATGACTGAGGACAGTTCTACAACCCTGAAGACGAGCGGGATGTGGCCCTGTAACTTCTACGGTTCTAGGATCCACGTTTGGGGAGATAGGTGTAACTCCTAGAAGAAACCCAGTAGCTTACCTGTGTTTGGTCTCATAACATGCCTTGGCATGAGGTGGACCCTCTGGCACACATTCCGTCATGATCGGACCCACCAGTGGGATGTTATGGACCATAACAGGTTTTGGAGATTTTCCTGGTCCATCTGGAGGGAGGGGGGAAGTGGGACACCCCCAGGAGCAGATGGGGCAGGGAAGGCCTCTGTCTGCACAGTGTTAGAAAAGGCCCAGGAACTGCTGACCTCACCGCCTTCCACGTGACTACAGCAAAGCATAACATCTCGGGTAACTGACTATAGTTCTGTTCAATTCTGTTGTTTCATACCACTTGTATTTGCATATCTGACTGCTGTATCCATTTTCTGTGTATATAGTATATCTAGTGAGTTCTTAAGGCGATTAAATATATAATTTAATCTTGTGCTGTTCTTGTATCTCGATCGCGAATCCCAACGTCCGTGGTCTCGGTAATATTGTTAAACACTACCTAGGGTTGGCTGCTCCCCCGATATAATCCGTTAACGGACCGGAGTTATATCAAATGAGAGATGGTGGCAGTACTACTGGGCTGTTAAACTCGGTTTCGCTGGTGATAGGGAAAAGGGTCTCTCAGCTGGTCAGGATTGTGAGTGAGCGTATCGGCACGCAGGGATCGCGTGGCTGCCCTATCTCCCTTCCTGTGCCTGCCTGTGCCCACGTGGACAGGAGGCGTCTGTGAAAAAAAAACGTGCCATACATAACCTTACACACCCTGAGGGGGCGTGGAACGTCACGTGTTGGTAGGCAAAGACTGAACCGTACCGCGTGTTCCCCCACATAAGCACGCGTAGGGCAGGGTTGCAGGTCCGGTTCGTCACATATTGGTCAACTATGTAAGTTGAAAAGGTCAATGTACATAGTCAAAATTGCATTTGCAGATCATTAAGTATGCTGAAAAGTTTGATTGTAAGTCATTGTATGTGAATGCAATTGCTCAATGGTCTGGCAGTTGAACTAACTGATAATAGAACAGGCTGGTAGCACAAGTGCCGAAAGCCCTACATGCCAGAATAGCAAATCTGGTGCACAAGAGAAACACAGCTGGCATGTCATAATGGGCAATCACACCCCTTGTGATTTTCCTTTTTTGCGTTTTTTTCTTTTGCCTTTTTTAGAGTTATGTCTACAGAGCTTTGTGGGGGGCTCATTTTCTGACGTACGATCTGTAGTTTATATTGATACAATTTTGGAGTGTTGATAAGTTTTTGATAACTTTTTATTCAAATTTTTGGGAAGGTGAAGCGAATTAAAAAATGATAAATCGTCCATTTTGTTTTTTTCTGTTACGTTGTATAGATAAATATTTTTACGTTTTAATAGTATGGGCATTTTGGGAGGCAGTGATGCCTATTATGTTTATTTTTCAATTGTTTATTTTTATTCTGGGGAAAGGGGGATGATTTGTATCTATATATTTTTGTATTTTTCCATATTTTAAAAAACTTTTTTTTTTTTACACTTTTCAGCTTGCCATTTCTAATTAGCAATGGGATTCAGCCCATTGCTAAATAGAAAATTCAGTACATTCCAATGTAATGCTGCCACCTGCAGGCCTACATTAGTATATGGCTGTGAAAGGCCTAATAGTCTCCAGCATCTCAGCCCTTTCACAACTAATGAATGGCTCCCCTGAGTTTATACAGCTACTTGTGTCTGCAATGGAAGCTGTAATCATCATCATCTCTTTGCACTGAGCTCCACTCACTGGTGGCTACATGCAGTGTTTTCACATCAGGAACAGAAGAAGTAGTTCGGCGCCAGGACCCTCCCCCACAGGCCTCATAGCAGTTGAGTGGTCTGCCTCCACTGAAGATACAATACTGTTGCTGGTAATTAACCCTTTAAGGACCTTGCCATTTTTCACCTTAAGGACCAGGCCGTTTTTTGGAAACTTGACATGAGTCACTTTATGTGGTAATAACTTTGAAACGCTTTTACTTATCCAAGCCATTCTGAGATTGTTTTCTCATGACATTCATGACACTCTACTGATACTGTACTTCATGATAATGGAACATTTTTTAGTCGATATATACCTTTATTTATTAAAAAATTCAAAATTTACAGAAAATTTGGAAAAATTAGCAATTTTCAAAATTTGAATTTATCTGCTTTTAAGGGAGATAGTGATACATCAAAAAAGAGCTATCACTTTATATTTCCCATATTTCCACTTTCATGTTTTATTTTTTTAGGATCTTATAAGGCTTAGAATTTTAGAAACAAATTTTTAAGAAAATTTCCAAAACCAATTTTTTAAAGGACCACTTCAGTTATGAAGTCACTGTGGGCTTAGATAGTGCAAACCACCCATAAATGACCCCATTGTAGAAACTACACCTCTGAAGTTATTCAAAACTGATTTTACAAACTTTGTTAACCCTTTAGGTGTTCCATAAGAATTAAAAGAAAAAGGAGATTACATTTTTAAATGTCACTTTTTTTTGGCAGATTTCCATTTTAATTTACATTTTCATGTAACACATTAAGGGTTAACAGCCAAATAAAACTCAATATTTATTACCCCGATTCTGTAGTTTACAGAAACACCCCATATGTGGTCGTAAACTGCAGGCGCACGGCAGGGCGCAGAAGGAAAGGAGCATCATATGATTTTTGGAGGGCAGATTTCACTGGGATAATTTTAAGTTGCCATATGACATTTAAAGACCCCCTGATGCACTCCTAGAGTAGAAACTCCAATAAAGTAACCCCATTTTGTAAATTATAGAATAAGGTGACACTTTTATTGGTACTATTTTGTGGTATATATGACTTTTGATTGCTCTATATTATGCTTTTTGTGAGGCAAGGTAGCAAACAAATGGCTGTTCTGGCACAGTTTTTATTTTTTGTTTTTTACTGTGTTCACCTGACAGATTAAATCATGTGCTATTTTTATACAGCAGGTTGTTATGGATGCGACAATATCAAATAGAGTGCCTTGTGAAAGTATTCGGCCCCCTGGAACTTTTCAACCTTTTGCCACATTTCAGATATAACATTTTAAATTTTTGGTGAAGAATGAACAAGTTGGTCACAATTGTGAAGTGGAACGAAATTTATTGGATCATTTAAACTTTTTTTGTAATAATAAAACTGAAAAGTGGGGTGTGCAAAATGATTGGGCCCCCTTGCATTAATACTTTGTTGCGCCACCTTTTGCTGCGATTACAGGTGCAAGTCGCTTGGGGTATGTCTCTATCAGTTTTGCACATCTAGAGACTAAAATTCTTGCCCATTCTTCCTTGCAAAACAGCTCG
>ONZH01003547.1:0-28465 GCA_900303285.1 Rhinella marina | reverse complement strand
CAGGAGAAGAGGGTGGCAGCTTGCGCTTGAGGCAGCGGCTGAGTCAGCAGGGTACTAAAGTGGACGTGGAGTCAGCAGCGTGGCAGCAGTGTGAGGTCTAGAGCCAAACGTGCCTGGGGAAGACTATATGCTGCTCAGCAGCCTACCTGTCTGGAAAGAATTAGCGGTGCACGGGTTCATAGAGGCAGTGGCAGCAGGCAGTCAGCATGAAATGAGTGGAAGTGAAAATGCCATACTCGTTAGTGTGGGCATTTTTAATCCAGTCTCTGCAATACATCAACGTGGCTGTGTGTAGAATCTGTGGGCAGAAGGTGAAGTATGGCCAGGGTGCCAATGTGCCAGGGTGCCTGTGTGCAGGGTGCCAGGGTGCAGGCCCCAGGCCCTGCATCAACACATGCAGTATCACCAATCACCATAAAGTGGCCTGGGAAAACCGTGGCACTAATGTTGTTGTACAGCCTGATGCAGCAACCGTTGCATCTCCCAGTGGCCCGCACCACTTATCCAGCAGTCAAGACTCCACCACCTCAGCAGAAGTGAGCTGTGTTTCCTTTCCATCATATACTGGTCCTGATGCTCCTCCTCTTTTTCATCACTCATTTCTCCAGAAATCGATCACCGAGGTGATTGCAAAAAGACAACAGTATGCCTGCATTCATACAACAGCGCAGAAGCTGAACATGCTCCTGGCCAACGTTGCTGGTACTCATCATCATCCACTTGCTCCTCCACCTTCAACTGTGACTCCTCCTCCAGTGGCAGCTCCACATCGTCCTCCTCTGATAGAGTTTCTCCTTGTGTGTCCCCAAAAACTACAGGATGGACAGCAAGATCCGTTAGCTGTTCTTCTTCAGTCACTGCCCCTGCTGCATCAGCGTTACTGTCTATTCTAAGATGCTTGACAAACTTTGTGGTCTCCTCGAGATCTTCATCACCACTAAAGCTGCCACTACCTGGCCTCTAAACAACACAAGCTCCCTGCTGTGGCATGACAAAATCATTCACCGCTTTCTGCTGTTCGTACATACGCTCTAGCATGTGCAATGTTGAATTCCAGTGACGTTGAGGATTGAGCAGTGTAGAAGCTGACCATTCTGTTGCTATAAGTCCAGGACAATGTTCCATGCCACATAAGAATGGCTAAAATGCGAGGACAGTCTCCTGGACATTGCTAGCACCTTGTGCAAACCAGTGAACTTTAAAAACAAAACAAAAAAAACAGGAGCAGGACTAAGTTAAAGGGGTTGTCCGGGTTCAAATCTGAACCCGGACCTACCCTTACTTTCACCCAGGCAGCCCGTCTGACTAGGGCATCAGAGCATCTCATGCTCCGATGCCCTCCTTTGCCCTGCGCTAATTAGCGCAGGGCAAAGGCATTTAGCCCGGTTCCGGTGATGAACCGGCTCTGCCGGGCGGAGGCTTCCGCCCAGCAGTGAGCCCCGGTGATGTCACCGGCGCTGATGGGCGGGCTTTAGCACGGCCCTAGCCAGTAAAACGGCTAGGGCAGCGCTAAAGCCGGCCCATTACAGCCGGTGACGTCACTGAACACACTGCCGGGCGGAAGCCTCTGCCCGGCAGTGTGTATAATGTAAAACAAAAACCCTTGCCCTGTGCGATCCATGAGATGCTCCGATCCCTAGTCAGGCGGGCTGCCTGGGTGAAATTAGGGGTATGTCCGGGTTGAGCTGTGAACCCGGACAACCCCTTTAATGACGTGTGCCCATGCAGGGAGCATGTTATTTCCCCTATTTTGCAGGCCATTGTTGCTTGCCACCTTGCCCAGTTGGAGTTGGCAGGGTGACAGCCAGTGGGATGTTTGCTGCTTGATGTACTTTAGCAACTGCTTGTCTTTGTGGCTACTCTCATCTAGGCCGATCAGAACCAACACTGCAAGGCAACACGTGACTTGACACATGTGATAGGAAGGAGGGAGAGTGGGAGCCATGCTGTGCCCTGCTGCTGTTGGGTACAGGACCGTGTCCATGGAGGAGGAGGTGGAGTGCTGTGGGATCCAGCCCTAATGATATGATGAGGAAGTGGTTCAAATGGACCTGACCATGTTGCTGGGGTGCTGCCTCTCCACTGCCGCAAAAATCATTGACCCAATGTGACCATGGAATCTGGGAGCGCAAAAGCCCCTCCCAGTGAGGATCGGGAGAGCCGGATAATGTGTGCGGCAGCCTCTGTACTTCTGAATGATACAAGGCTGCCGCACATAGGTTCCTATGAAGATACTGCCTATGGCAGTGAGCCGGACGAAGATATAAGAAAAAAAAAACAAACAGCAGGTGGCGCTATACAGATACATTTTATTGAATAACTCACTGGCTATGCTAAATTTTTAATTACATGCATTTACAAAAGTATTTATATCCAGGTGCTGGTTTGAAAAATGTAGAATATTTTTCATGGGAAAACCCCATTAAGGATGGCTATATTTTTCCAGGTTGTCACTAATTTCCCCAATTGGGAAATATGCCATAATGCTGGCCAGATCAGTTGCAAATTCTGTGTAAAAACAACTCAAAATCCTACCATAGTCAAGTCTCTGTCAAGGTCAAAGAATCTGAGTGACTACAACTCCGTACATGGCCTTGTGGACACAGCGATAAATCTGCTTCAATAATTGTGAAGGGTCTAGAAGTCAGACCCCACTGAACATAAGATGGCATATCCTAGATAGGAATATCCATATAATGATGATTTCTCCATGGTTTATTTTGCTGCAAATGTATGCACCCAAAATATTACTCTCAAATTATATCTAAAATTTTATGTAACTGTTCCCTAATTGCCAATTAAGGATTTCATGTGAGGACTTCAGGTGTAAACTACCGGGATTACAATAATTACCAGATAAGAAAGGCTACATGTACAGGAGTATATTTAACAGCAGTGGGTTATATGTGAGCAGTGGCTGCAGCTACAGAGGAAACAATGGGCTACAGGGGGTGCCGGATAAATCCAATATATCCTATTGCCACATCAAGGAGGGAGAGCAGAGAAGACCTGTGGACGTAGAGGACGTGGCTTACATCTTCCTATAAAATCCTATATTATACTCATTATTGGTGTGGCTAAATACCGGTAATTGATTAGTCCAGTAAATATGGATGATGTTAATTTAATTATTTGTAGTGTTGAGCGAGCACCTCTGTGCTCGTATGCTCGGGTGCTCTGTCTGAGCACTAGGGGTTGCTCGAGTGCTCAGCCGAGCACCCGAGCATAATGTTAGTCAATGGGACTAAACCAGGCACCCCCGCTCGGAAGAGGGGAGGGTGTCTGGCTAATAGAAAAAAGGTCACAATCGCGACTTCTCCTCTTTTACTCCTTTCACTCGTAAAAGTATGCTAATGACTCAATTTGATTGTACATTACGCATTAGCGTACAAATGCGTAACATTAGCATACAAATGCGTAACATTAGCAGACAATGCGTAGCATTAGTGTACAAATCAACATTACAGTGAATGTCAGTACTCACCCGCACGAACAAACGTGCAGGGAAGAGACTCGAGCATTGCGATCGAGTACACATCCGGTGTTACAGCCGAACATCGAGCGGACCCGAGCGTTTGGCATGCTCGCCGAACAGCGAGTTCGGGCCGAGCATGCTCGCTCAACACTAATTATTTGGTAAGAAAAAATGTTCTTTTTCTCAAATAATATGAGAAAATGAATTAGATATGTTTATTGATGTTACTGCTAACATTTAAGTGAGTATCTCCTCTTGAGTACCTTTTTAAAAAATCCTAATACGTTTGAAATTCTGCTCCAATTACTTTCATAATAGATCTTTTGTAGGGATGGGAACCTCTGTTTTTCTCCACATAGACATATACACTTGATCAACAATGGCATGAAATGGCCGTGTGCACTCCATGCTGCGGATGCAGACCCATTGACTTGAACGTTTCTGTAATCCGCAAGATATGACGGAAGATAGGACTTCATCTATCTTTTACAGTGAGGAGGAACAGATCGGAAGATCACAGAAGCGCTTGGCAGTGCTTTTGGGTCTGTGTCTCCGCACTGCACAAAGATAGAACATGTTCTATCTTTGGCCAGATCTTGCAGATCATGGACACATTCAAGTCAATGGGTCCTCACCGCAATACGAAGTGCACAGGCTGGTGCCCATGCATTGCAGACTGCTATTTGTGGTTCGTAGCACCGGACTGAGCCAGTTCGATAGTGTGCATGAGCTCTAATCATGTAAAAATTTGACATTTTAGCTTAGCACTATCCATTTGCACATTGAATTCTGGAAAACATCTGTGTCGTCAATTTGTTCACTGTGCTCCTAGATGAATGCCTTTAAGGGTGTAGTTTTTTTAAAATGGGTCATTTACTGGTAATTCAAAAACTCTGTAAGGACAAGCGTTTCACCAAAACCCATATTCCAAAAAGTCAAATAGCCCTGAGCCCTGCCGTGTGCACAGGCATCAGATTATAGCCATAGATTATATGAATTATTTCCATAACCAGGAAAATCCAGCAGTTTATGGGGTGTATATATCTGGTGACACAAGCCACCATATTAAGCAGTGAAATGGCATACTTGTGTAAAATATCTAAGTTTCACTGTACACCATTCAATGCACACCTTTATATATTTGCATTGAGGGGGGTAGTTTCCAAAATGGTGCTACTTTTGGTAGGTTTCCACTGTCCTGGTACCTCAGGGCTCTGTAAATGTCGTATGTCAACCAAAAACCATTCCAGCAAAATCTGTACTACAAAAGTCAAATGGCAAGCCTTCCCTTCTGAGCGCTTCCATGTGCCTAAATGGCAGTCTAAGACCAGATATGGGATATTAACATACTTTGGAGAAAGTGAGTAACAAATTGTGGGGTGTTTCTTCTCCTAACTACACACTGTAATATTGATAATTTTTTTGCACATTTTCATTTTCGCAACCTAATGCTAAAAAAGTTCTACAAAAAAACCTATTGTTTGAAAATGCTCACAACACCCTTAGATTATTGTAAGTCCTTGAGGGTATAGTTTCAAAAATGGCATTAGGGGGATGTCTGTTATTTTTCAGCACCTCAAGGCCTCTTCAAACCCCAAATGATTACAGAAATATGTCCTAATGAAAAATGTTCTAAAATCCAAAATTTGCTCCTTCAAGCATTTCAGTCCAGTAGCACACTAGGGGCCATGCATAGAATATCAAAAAAAGGTCCAGAACCAGGGGTTATAAATATTAAGTTTTGTTTCTCTGTTTAACAATTATTGAGTTACAGAAAAATAAGATTTTCTAAATTTCCCCTCCTGTTTTTTAAAACCTGTGAAATACCTAAAGGGCTTTGGGTATTTGGGTTTCTAACATATAGCCCATCAAACCAATTGAATTGGTCCCTAAAAATATGTTTTGGAAATTTGGAAAGCAGAAAAAAAATAGATTTTGAAAGTTGCTAATTTTTTGTAAGTTTTAGTATTAGTTTATTCTTAGTGCAATGCCCCCCGTTCCCAGGGCCGATTGTTTCCCAGGTTTATCAGAATGTCCAGTGGTGTGGTGCGGCGCCAATAGTCTCTGTGTGTCACGCTGCTCCTACCTGGATACTGTCGCTCCCCAGGGCTTGGTTTTGAAGCAATAAAAGGGATGAGTGATGGGGGAGGTGGAGAATAAATCAATAAGTCCAGACTTTTATAAAGTTCAACAGCTTTACTTGCACCAACTTTGTATCCAGACAATATTAAGGCTTTCTCTTGGTTCCAGCAGGCTTTGGCATAAACTGGCAAGCAAACCAGAGTACTTTGCTTTCTCTCCCTACTCTGTTCTGGTACCTTAGGGGAGGGGTGCCTTTGGCTGCTGACCCCCTTGTGACACTCTGTCTGTAGATCTGTAAGGAGTCAGGAGTCTATAAGCTACTTCCCTCTGGAGAGACTCCTGCTGCGGCAGGGGGAACTTTCCCCATGCTGCTACATCTTTCATGTCTTCTCATCTCCTCTATCGAGTCTAGACTGGAATCAACTAGAACTGTAACCCTTCCTTCTGGTAGGAAGCATGACTTCTGCCCAAAAGAGGTAGAATGGAATGATAAGTTTCATTATACCTAAGGATCTCTCTCTCTGCCAGATACATACTGCTGGACAACCAGGAACATTACATGAGCATAACAATGCAGTATTCAGAGCAATATTACCAATGTACAATGTAAAGGACCTGGAATAAATACACAGATGACATTATTGGTAGGCATTAAAGACAGTAGCAGGGTAAAGAAATGGAAACACCACTCTGGGATATTACAACAGATACCAATAATTTTGACCAAAAATAAATAAGAAGATGTGTATATTTCAGCATGCAAAATTCATTCAAGTTCTTTTTCAGATATATGACCTTGGTTACAATGCAAAGAAACCGGACATCAATCACATTTTTCATTATTAAAGGGGATATCTGATGACCCTGACTTGCAGCTTCCGATCTTCCTTCTGGTTTTACTGATTTATTTCAGCACCATATGTGGTAACTTGACCATTCTCATTGCGTGTAAAGAACCTCATCTCCACACTCCCATGTACTTCTTCCTTGGCAACTTGTCAATAGTAGATATCTGTTTTTCTACAGTTTCCTTGCATAAAATCCTTACAAATTATATTTTTGGGGATAAAAGGGTTTCTTTTTTTGCTTGTATGTCCCAGATGTACATGTTTGGATCCCTACAAGGTCTTTGAGCTGTCAGTTTTGACAGCCATGAGTTATGACCGTTATGTGGCCATCTGTAAACCTTTAAAATACCACCAGGTTATGAATACTGGAACATGTGGAACACTGGCTGCTGCCTGTTGGGTTTTGGCTTTTTTACAAGTTCTTCCTCCTGTTGGTACGGTATATAGTTTTTCTTGTTATTCCTCTACTGAGATAAACCACTTACTTCTGTGACATAATCCCTGTGATAAGAATTTCATGTGAAGACACCACTTTAATTGAAATGCTCTTCTTCATAGAAGTACTATTTCCTATAATCCTGACACCATTTCTCCTAACATTTGTGTCCTACATATTTATAATTCATGCCATACTAAAGATACGTTCCAGCTCTGGAAGACTGAAGGCCTTATACACATGTTCCTCACACCTCACGGTGGTCATATTACTATACATAACACTATTTAGCCAATATCTGACCCCAAACCTTAGTAGCACTTTGGAGTCCAAGAAACTTTTTGCTCTATTTAACGCAGCCGCTGTCCCGCTGCTCAACCCAATCATCTACAGCCTTAAGAATAAAGATGTGAAAAAAGGCTTTGAAAAAGAGACGAGGTACTGTTAAATAACATGAAGATTATGGTGGTCTACACCTTCAACTGAAAACCTAATTCAGTGCTATTAAAGACACATGCACTGATCTAAAGCTGTTATCCAAAATGTATAAATATGAACACAAGGCACTTTATTCATTTCTATCAAATGCATAGACCTTCTGACTATTTCATGTTGGCTTCTTTGAAGAGGGTCTGCACACTAATTTGGTGTAGCACCTCAAAACAACCACAACACCTGCTGGTAGTGATATTCAGCAGCCCAACAACACTCCTTCTGTCAGGCTAATCACCCTTGGCACTAGGCCACACCAACCCACAAGCACACACCACAGCAACAACAGCCAAGGGGCAGCCCTGAAAGATGTGAACAGATTTAAAAAGCTTACCTTTCCATGTAGTTGCAGAAACCATATTTAGACCAAGTAGGTATTAATCCTTATTCAAGCGCCTTCTTATACCCAAATACCCAAATACCCAAGGTGAATGGGTGGAGTGTTGATACCTTGAAAAAATACATCCACATGAGTAGGGATCCACTCAAAAGAGGCCACTATGACAAGGCTTCCACTGTCTTTGTCTATGAACTTTCTACTGTCTTATGGCTGCCATCACCAATCTGAGAGTACTTTGGGGATTGTGACCGGGGGACTTTCTAAAAGAAGTCCCGACCTCATAACTTAGCTGGAAATGTGCCAGACTGCAGAGATGGAGTAAATATATGATCCCTTTTTCATCGGCAATCTACTTTTGTGAGTTTGGACCTCTGGTCTGGGTGCTGACATCAGGACTTGATCGGTTCAAATCTTAATAACAAGACTTGGATCAGAAACTAGTTAGTTATTTTAAGAAGTCACATTCTCCCATGCAGTAGGAACCCTATGAGAGAAGTTGCATACAGTGAAGTTGTTACTGAGTTCATTACTCACATCACTAGAGTGCAGTTGTAGTTGAGGTAGTAAACAATACAGATACGGTATCTTTCTTTGTGTCTTTTCTATCTTCTCATTTCAGTGGATATGAGAAGCCAAAGTATGGAAAAGAGAAGCTTCTCAATCATCTTTTGGTCATCAAGAAATGTCATGGTGCTTCCTGCTTGCTTACCAAATATGAATTAGAAAATGCCACCAGAATAGGTTAAGCATTATTCTTAGGTACCAGGTAAGGCTAGGGCTACACGGCGTCATGTGTCACGCGACAATAAGTCGCGCGACACATAGTGCACAACTACACGACGACAGTTGTCACGCGACATTGATGTCGCACCAAAGTCGCGCGACAATTTTTATAATGGAAGTCTATGGTGTCGCACTGCGACATGCGACATGCTGCGACTGCGACACGACAGTCGCAAAAAAATCCATCTTGGATTTTAGTGCAGAGTGATCAGCACTACAGCTATACAGACCCCGCTGGAGGTGAGGGAATAACAAGTTAAGACAGCCATCACCCACAGTTCAGGACAGGCACATGTAAAAGCCTGCATTACACAAGTGGATGCCTATAGCGACAAATGCCAGCTCATTGCTATTAGGGAAGACAAATCAGGAGAAAGAAAGAGAGAGAAAAGGACTATTCTAGAGTGCTATTGTCTACCATCTTGCTTGCCACCATACTTTATCATCTGAGGATAGAGATATTGCACCTTGTACAGATGACAGCTGAATGTACTGTAATTCATCCTTTGCACCTCAGTAAGGAAAAATGTTTGTTCTTCTATGTCTGCCTGATCCTTTCATACCACCATTTCACTGCACCGAAACCCAGGGAGTGATAACCTGAGGGAGTACAATGAGGCACAACATCTCATCTGAACCACTACCACTTCCATCCACTCCATCAGCTCCTCAGGAGCTTGCTCCACCTACACATTGAGGGAAACATTTATTTAGACCTATGTATAATGGGCCAGTCTTAATCTCATCATATGTGCCACAATTAATAAGAGATGCACACCATCTGTGGTAGAGCATAGAGCTATGTGTAGACATTTGCTAGCATCTTTGCCTAGTGTACATTATGATGAATATGATCGGCCTGGTATGCTGATCCCACAACACTCAAGCCACAAAATGCTGCAGCGTGAGACAAACTGCAAAATTTTGTAGACAGTTTTCTGGAGCAGAGTAGATAATAAATGTCCCTGAGTTCTTATTCTGCACACTCTAATAAAGCAACTAAGAATTATAGTGCATCTATGTGTTTCCGTGAGAGTCAGTTGGTTAAGAGATTTTGAAAGGAAAAATTCATTAATAAAAGTGAGTTTGTTGCACACTGACCTAACATTCCAAAGCGCTTATAGGAGACAGAAGAAGACATACAAAGCATGGTGATCAGATTTGCAGGGTTTCTACAAAGTCGAGTCACATTATTCTGACCGGTAGCATGTAGTTCATGAAGGAAGTCACATATCATGAGCAAACAAAGCAATAGCTGATCTGATGGAGACCAGTTATGAGGTTTCAACACAGAGCCTGAAAGCCTGATATCCCTCCAGGGAAGGAAAACATGTCATGAGTAGGATTGATGGGTATGTAGGGTGTGCAATAGGCTGTCTGCACACATATCCCTTGTCAGGGGCATAGCTATAGGGGGAGCAAAGGTAGCAGTCGCTACCGGGCCCAGGAGCCGGAGGGGGCCCAAAGACCCTTGTGCCGCATAAGAAGACACACAGAGCACTAAGGTAAGGGGGGCCCAAGCTGAACTCTTGCACCAGGGCCCATGAGCCTTTACCTACGCCCCTGTCCCTTGTTACTGTCATGTGTAAAAGGGTGATTTATCAGAGTTGCAAAAAGGGATGAGCTTTGATGAACGGCTTTTGGGCCTCCGGTGGCAGTATTTCTGAAACTGCACAGTTTGTCAACTGTTCTGTGCTGTTGTGGTGAAAGTGTATCATGTGTGGACAAATAGCACCATTATGAATAAGTAACATGGAAGCAGCAGAGCTCCATGTGCCATTAATGTGAGACGTGGACACCTTTTCTTCGTTGTAGCAAACTACTGTGGCTTCTGCTACTTGCAGTTGAAGTAGAGACAGTGGGAGACTGGTGACTTAAGTATTGGTGAGGGTACAGAACTGCTTCACATTTCCATAATGATGAGAAAGTCCAACTGGTGGTATATAGAAGAAATAAATTGTGGAGCAGAGTTAAACTTTGGGACTGTGCCACTACAGACACCTGGTCAAAAGTCTGAGGGATGGAATGTGGCAAAAACTGCAGCTAGTAGCATACAGAATAATTACATTTTAGACGTGTACATTTTTGGGGAAAGGTCTGAAATGCACCACGTTTACCACAACTAAGTGGTAAGGCAGTAACTGCACCATCAGTAACTTGGCCAGCTGGGGTGCATACATGCTATTTGCTGGTCCCGAATACTTTTGGCCACACATGAGGATCAAGTAGAGGACGGGTGAGATAGTAGCTCTGGCAATGCTAGTTGTACACATGCATCACAGTGGCAATCCTCACTTCGACACCCCTAGAGTTGTGCAATGGCAGCAGGACACACCCTTTTCTCCTCTTTGGGCACACCCTGATGGTGGGGGCTCCTGTCTAGTGGTAGTCGGGATGACTTTCATGTTATTTGTTGATTCAGTTGCAAGCCATGAGTTGCAGGTTCAATGTTTTGTGCATGGTGGAGTCAGTAACCAGGCCAGTTGTAGTAAATAAATAAGTCTCCCTTTATTAGAGTACACAATAGGAGTAGTAGTACATCCAGAAGAAACAAGGCATTGTTCCAAAAGTAGTTTACAGTGTAATTCCTTCCAAAGGCAATGTATGGACAGCAGCAATGATGGAGGGTATAGTACTGATTTACTCTAAAGGCTCTCTGCAAAACCCTAGACATGCAATAGAGGTTCTGGGTGTATTTCTGTAATTCCCAGGCTGAGGGTACAGAAATAAAGTACGGATGGCAAAACCATCTAATAGTGTGGAAGGGTGTGTTAGCAATATTCCCTCTCACAGCAGCAAAGTCTCTCTTGACAACCACAATACCTTACTGATTGACTCCAATGCACAATGTCTTGTAGATTTTTGACCTTCTAGTTTCTTTTCCCTCTCAAGCACTTTTGAAGTAGAGCAACACGCTGCCCCCCCCCGGCCCCTATAGCGTCCCAGGTGTAGTAGGAATGCAGAGTGGTGTAGTGAGACCTACATGTCTCTTTATGTCACGGTGCTTCTACCTGAATACTGCTGGACCCCAGGCTTTGGCTCCGAAGCAAAAATAAAAGGAGAAATAATTGAGGGATGAAAAACTCGAGTTCAGACCTTGTGATAAAATTCAATGGCAGCTTTACTTGAATAAACATTCATCCAAACAATTGGCAGGCTTTCTCTCTTTCTCTTAGTTCCAGCAGTCTTTAGCATAAACTGGCAGGCAAACTCAACCCTGCTTTCTCTCTTTCTCGACTGTCTTGCTTAATAACTTTGTTTTCCTTCTTTATGCTGCACTAAACTCTTAGTTTGGTTTCTGTACTTCTGATTTGCTCTGGTATCCTTGGATGGGGTGCCATAGACTGTTATTCCCCTCCTGACACTCAGTAAAACATATCTTCAGCCGAAGAACTATTCCTCTTGCTGATTTCTTTTATGGTGGTCAAAGAACTATCACTCTGGACCCGAGGGCTTCCAGACATCTTTATGTATGGCCAGCAGAGCTGAGGGTGCTCCTCCTCACACTCCTTCTGTCTAGCTTAGAACTCAAACTAGAACTAACTGGAAAGTTCTGCCTCACCCTTCTGAAAGGAAGCATGACTGGCCCACTTCTGGCCAAAGGGGGGATGAATGGAATGTTGAGTTGCATTCTCTCTAAGTATATCTCTGCCATCTACACTGCCACCTGCTGGTTAATCATATTACATGTATGAAACGGTCACATAGTAACACAGTGTAGAGGACCTGGACAAAAATACATAAGATCTCATTTAGGTTTAGACCATAAAAGATTGTAGCAGGATGTACGAGTAGCACCACCATTCTGGGGTGTTACACTTACTTGGGAATCTCGAGTCTTCTTTACCCCTAAGCTAAGCACAGATTCTCCCACTAACTATGGGGTTGACCCAGCTCCATCTCCTAGTAACTTCAAGGGGATGAGCCAAAGTATCAAGGGTTATGGATTGTAGCTGCACCTGAAAACGTTGTAGAAGTTTCATGATTAAAAATATTCTGAATAGAAATTTGTATTCTCCATTGTATACAAGTATTACTAATTTCTCTACAAGTTTAATTTTTATTCATATATCTTATTCTTATTTTTATTTTAGGTCTTGTACAGATCCTTTGAGACTTGATCCCATCGCTCAGGAAAATGTATAAGAGCTGGCATCTTGGGTGTCACAGAGAAGCTCCTTCCTTCATGTTGCATCAGGATGTGACTCGTCTGCATCGTCTTATATTATAAATGATTGTTTTACTTTTACTATTATGTAATTTCTTTTACTTCATCCTCTACCATATTACATAAGGTAAATGATTACATCTTATTTTCCTGTACCTGCCGTATGTCATATAATGTGCTGGTTTATTACAGTCTCAGGTTATACATGGAGCACCAGAAATACATCCATGCCCCTCTCGGACTCTTTTAGTGAACTCATCATTATCACCACCTTGGCAGAGAGTTCCATAGTCTTACTGCTCTTACCGTAAAGAATCCTCTTCTATGTTTATGTACAAACCTTCTTTCCTCCAGACGCAGAGGATGTCCCCTCGTCACAGTCACAGTCCTGGGGATAAATAGATGATGGGAGAGATCTCTGTACTGACCCCTGATATATTTATACATAGTTATTACATCTCCCCTCAGTCGTATTTTTTCTAAGGTAAATAACCCTAATTTTGATAATCTTTCTGGGTCCTGTAGTCCACCCATTCCAGTTATTACTTTAGTTGCCTTCCTCTGAACCCTCTCCAGCTCTGCTATGTCTGCCTTGTTCACTGGATCCCAGAACTGTACACAGTCCTCCATGTGTGGTTTGACTAGTGATGTGTAAAGTGGCAGGACTATGTTCTCATCACGGGCATCTATGACTCTTTTGATGCAACCCATTATCTTATTGGCCTTGGCAGCAGCTGTCTGACACTGGTTTTTACAGCTCAGTTTGCTGTTCACTAAAATTCCTAGGTCCTTTTCCATGTCAGTGTTACCCAATGTTTTACCATTTAGTATGTACTGGTGACTTGCATTATTCCTTCCCATGTGCATAACCTTACATTTGTCATTGTTAAACCTCAACTGCCACTTCTCTGCCCAAGCCTCCAGTCTATCCAGATCCATCTGTAGCAGTATACTGAAGCAGTGTACAATACAATACAATACAATACAGTGTACAAGCAGTAGTATTTACGCAGTATACTGTCCTATATATATATATATATATATATATATATATATATATATATTATACTGTCCTCATGTTACTCAACACAGTTTAGTGTCATCTGCAAAGATTGATATTTTACTGTGCAAGCCTTTTACAAGATATATAAATAAATTAATAAGATATATAAATTTAATTTATAATAAATATATTGAAGAGAATAGGGCCCAATACTAACCCCTGTTTTACCCTACCATATGACAGTGACCAAATCTCATTATGTACCATCTGTTTTCTTTCACTGAGCCACTTACCCAAATACAGTACAGACATTTTCCCCCAGTCCAAGCATTCTCTTATGTGGTACAGTGTCAAATGCTTTGGGGAAGTCCAGATATACGACATCCATTGATTCGCGGACCAGTCTACAACTTAACTCCTCATAGAAACTGATTAACTTAGTTTGACATGACCGATCCCTCATGAAAACCATGCTGATATGGTGTTATTTGTTTATTTTAATTGAGGTACTCCAAGATAGTATCTCTTAGAAAACCTTCAAACAGTTTACCCACAACATATGTTAAACTTACCGGCGTATAGTTTCTGGCTCTGTTTTTGACCCTTTTTTTAAAATTTTACACATTTACTAAGCGCCAGGTCCTTGAATATCAGAAATAAGGGTCTGTTTATGACATTACTTAATTCTCTTAGGATATGGGGGTGCATGCCATCTGGTCCCAACAATTTGTCTATTTTAATCTTATTAAGATGCTGCTATACTTCTTCCTGGATCAAACAGGCTACTTTTAATGGTGAGTTTACTTTGACATTTCATCTGACGGTTTATTTTCCTCAGTGAATGCAGTGGAGAAAAAAATATTTACAACTTTGCTTTCTCCTCATCAATGTCTATGACTCTTTCCTCATCACTCTGTAAGGGGCCGAGACCTTCAGATTGATACTTTTTAGCATTTATATAATTGAAGAACATTTTAGGGTTAGTTTTACTCTGTTTGGCGGTTAATCAGTCCTTAGTTTGGCTGCTTTTTAATTTGTCTTTTACATATTTAATTCTTTTCCTTATAGTTTTTCAATGCTTCTTCACTATCCTCCTGTTTTAGTGATTTAAATGCTTTCTTTTTGTCATTTATTGCTTCCATTTCTATTTATGCACATTGTTTTTTTCTTGTTCCTCACCCTTTTACTTCCATAATGTACATATGTACCTCTCACAATTAGAGTTTAGGAAGATTTTAAAAATATCCTATTTTGTGGCTGCATGTTTATTTTTGAGGACATTGTCCCAATTAGTAAGGCCAATGGCCTCCCATTGCTAATCGAATTTAACTTTTTTTGAAGGTATTTTGTGCCTCCCTGAAGAAGCACTCTTTTGAATGACAATTGGAAGGTTATTATTTTATGGTCACTATTTCCCAGGTGTCCCCCCAACCTACACATGCATTGTTCTGTCAGGTCTATTGGTTAATACTAATTCCAGTATGGCCGTCCCTCTAGTCGGGTCCTTTACCAGTTGGGTCTTTGTTTATTGCCAAGAACCTGTTTCCTTTAAGAGATATACAGGTTTCAGTTTCCCAGTCTATATCTGGGTGGTTGAAGTCCCCCGTAATAATGACCTCATTTTGACTTGACCCCTCAAATATCTCCTATAGTAACATAGTTTGTAAGGCTAAAAAAGGCATTTACTTAATTTTATACTATGTTCTGACTAATTTTGTTTTTAGATTATGTGTAGAATTGTGGTTGTCTTTATGTTGGTCCTTTACACTAGCCAACCATCTTTTCAAGACTGAGCAGTATATAGCTGGATTCTACTTTTGGTAACGTATGGGAACGAGGAGAACAGTTATTATAGAGTAGGGCACCATCTAAAAGAGGTTACATTGTCTTTGTGGATGAGCACAATTGATTTTGATCAAAATTCAATTGGCCAACACTCAGCACCCCCACTGATCAGATGTTTTTGGCAGTAAACAGCACTGGAAAATAAACAGTGGACAGAGCTGGAAGTTGAAGTCTTCATCCACTGTGTAGTGGCTGTGCCAGGTTACATTCAAGTGAATGGGAGCTGAGCTGGAGTATCCCAACAGAGCCACATAGTGGATGGAGCCTTCAACTTCTGGCTACGTGTACAGTTCAGTTTCCAGCACCAGCTGCTGAGGGCAGATCATCAGTTTCAATCATCTGGAATGCCCCCATTAATTTGGTATTTTTTGTATGAAGGTATTAATTTAGTTTAATTCTTGGAAAACCCATCATATATTCCAGACCTAGTTATATTTTTTGTACTTACAGCCATACCGAATATATGTATTTTCTGAACTTATTTTGCCTTTTTTTCAATTCCAGAGCCATAAAGTTTTTATTTCTTTCATTGAAAAATAATAAGTTGATACCATTTTAGAGTACTTCTAAATTATTGATTAATGTTAAATATTTTGGGGGGAATGAGAAAAAATAGCAAATCTGCCATTGTATATTTTGATTTTTTTTATGCTATGTGACAAAAATGATATGTTAACTTTATGATTTGGTGGTGATATTATATATATTTTTACAGCTCAATATTTTAACCTCTGCCACAGCCAGATTTCACATTGCATTTCTTATTATTTCATTCTCACTTTGTAAAGTCCATAACTTTTTTAATTTTCTATCAACATAGACAATATGTTGCATTTTGCATTTCACATACTATACAATATTGAAAGTAAAAACAGCAGTTGCACACATTTTCAGATTTTTGGGGGGTTTTCATTTTATGGTATTCAGTATTCTGTAAAAATAAGATTCCACCGGTCAGCATGCTTATGACGATACAAAATGTACATATTTTGTCATGTTTTATAGGAAAAAAAGAAAAAAGAAAAATGGCTTTGTTTTTCTATATTCAGTCCATCTCATTTATCATGTTGTACTCCTGTTTTAGGCATAAAAAATAATTGAAATCTTTGCCAGCAAGGGAGCTGGCGTATATTTAGACCGGCCATGGATGCGCCTAAGTTATGTAGAGGCCAGCACCTCGCCATAGCTTAGGAGCATCATGCATCAGCACAAAGGGTATTAAGACCAGCGTCTAAAATGCCATTCTTAATAGACCTCATAAGTGTATAGTTGGTTTCCATCAGCATAGAGATGGTACTGAAAACCAAATCTGCTGATGGTTCAATCAGGATGAGTAGAGGACCTAGAACTAAAAGCTGAGGAACCCCAACAGTAAGAGGAAGAAGAGAAGAAGTAGAGCCAGCAAATGATACACTGAGAGAGTGGCAATTATATGTACCAAAAAGTATGCTACTGAAAACAGTTCATGACAAAAGACAGCATGTGGTTAACTTATATCTTAAGAAAAAAAATCATAAAACATCATAAAATATTCTTTTACAGTTCAGGAGTAATAAAATATGAAATAAACTAAACATATTCGTAGAGTATCTGTAGAGCAGATATCATAATTAGTGTGAAGCAAACCGAAGTTCAATCCAAAAATTCGTGCTTCATGGTATCGAATCAATTTTACCTGAAATGGCAGTAAAAAAATACATACCTCATCCATTTGCGTACGAAGAGGCTGCCGTGGACATCTTGATTGAAGATCCAGTGTTACATCGCGATTTCGTGCTGGAACTTAAAGGGAACTTGTCACCTACAATTTACTACTTAAACTGAGCCTTGTTCGATATCTAATGTGTTACCAATAACATAGTATTATATAGATTTCATTAAATCTGAAACCGATTTCTCAAAGTATTATTCATTTTTGTAATTCCCGCTATTTATGCTAATTAACCTGAAAAGAGTCATATCTTACTTCGGTGACAGAGAAGAGTCATATTTTCTGGCAGTCACGCTCCTCAGCTCCGCCTCAGAAACGCCCCATATACATGAAACCTCGCACATGTGCTGTCTTTATTATGGGCAAGTCCATAGTAGATATCATGTGACGGGACTGAATACATTGGAACACTGCGGCACATAGTGGCATGAGGTGGAGGTGCTAAACTAAAGTGCTCGATCGGTCAGCTATGTGAGAGGAAGCGCGCAAGCGTGCGATCTTCGGTGAGATTACAAGTCGGGATGAAGAAAGGGGATGTCAGTCAAACACTAGGGGAGGGATTATGTATGATAATTAGAAGACCGTCGGGAAACGTTTAAAAAGCGTTTATTTTGCACACGTTGGTCCAGAGAACATTCTGGAGGTATCGCTGGGGACTATGATAGTAAAGAAGATTAAAGGTACATTCTGTTTAATGGGTTAAAACATGGTGACAGGTTCCCTTTAAGTCAAGATGGGCACGGAGACCGCTTCGCAATCGAGTAGATAAGGTAAGCATTTTTATAAATTTTTTGACTGATCAATCCCTAACCACCCTCAATGGTCATCTAAGATGCCATTGATGAATGCGGTATGTGAGGGGTCCAATGACAGGGTGGCATGATCGCCGTTCCCCGTCATTGCGCCCGCTACTTACAAAGAAATGTACTTCGTGATAAAGTAATTTGTTTGTGATATTCGGCAATGCAGCTGAATCAAATTTTTCATAACTTTGCTCATCTCTAACATAATAATTATACTTCACCTTACAGTGTCAATCATAACAAAAAGAAAATAGTAGATTTTTTTTCCTATTCCATCCCCTTTTTTCCACACAAATGTATAAAGTTTAATCAGTAAAGAATCTGTAACCAGAAATATGCCAGTGGAAAAATTAAGACCTTATAACTAAACGTGAAAATAAAAACTTTTGGAATGCTGTAATGAAAGAAAAAAAAATGGATCTGTCCTGAAGGCTGAAATATGAACTGACATTGTATTATTTAACTTTAAGGTACACCCCAAGAGTTGTTTCTACCGGTAGGCACCCCAGTCTGACATTGGACCTCCTTCACCTGAATGTAAACATATCATCACCAGTGTCCCACAAATTGCCTCTGGCAGAGAAAGCTGTGCCTCATTGTTTCTTCTCATTGTATCTTCTCCTTGTCAACCTCCCTGTCCGTGTGTGTGCTGTGACATCCATTTGCTTAGGAAAACAAACTACGCCGCACTGCCTACCACCCTGCCCTTTATACATGCATATATATACTTTTACATAAAAGTAAACCTGTCCATCCATGAGTACTTTAAACCAGACCACCATAGGAGGCTTTCAACTTAAAGGAATCTCAAATGTTTCTGACCTACAAGTTCTCATCTTCCTTCTGGTTCTTCTCATTTATCTTATTTCTCTTATTGGAAATCTAACCATTCTACTACTGGTTTACTTTGATCTCCACCTGCACACTCCCATGTACTTCTTCATCTCTAACTTGTCTATTATAGACATATCCAGCTCTACGACAACGCTACACACAATTTTTGTGATCTTCATTACGCAAAATCACATGGTTTCCACCTCGGCCTGTTTGACCCAATTGTATATTTTCTCCACATTAAGCAGTAATGAGTTTTCAATTTTGGCCGCCATGAGCTATGATCGCTATGTAGCCATCTGTAGACCTTTACATTATCACACTGTCATGAGTTGGAGACTCTGTGGCCTGCTGACCTCAGTCATCTGGGGTTTTGGGTTTATAGAAGCACTTCCAGTAACAGTCCTCTTTTCAAAGTTCACCTGTTACATTTCCAAGGAAATTGATCACTATTTTTGTGATACTGTGGCTATCCGGGACATTACATGTAGTGATACTACAGATTTAGATCTTTATATTCTAGTTCTTGGCAATGTGAGTCTAATTATTCTACTTTCTCTGACTATAACTCCCTATGTTTTTATTATTGAATGTATTTTAAAGATAAGCTCAACTGCTGGCAGACGTAAAGCCTTCTATACATGTTCCTCACACATCACGGTGGTTTTCACCTTCTATTCTTCCATCATCTTACAATACATAGGAACAGTTTCCGGGAACAACATGGGGTCAACCAAAATCTGCTCTCTCTTTAACACGGCCATTGTCCCCATGATGAACCCACTGATCTACAGCTTGAAAAATAAAGATGTGAAATCTGCCGTGCAACGAAAACTTAATTTCTGTGTAATAAAACATTAAAATGTCTAAAATTGTATTTCAACTGTTATTTGAACATTCTGAACATCTGTTGTCAAAGCTGAGACTGGGGATGTGTCATGTTTTCCTCTCACGCACATTTATTGTGGAGAGTTTTAGTGGAAGCCAAAAGGAACTGAGCGATTGTAGTAGACTATTCTTGAGGTAGACTATTCTTGAGGTAGACAGTTCTTGAGGTAGACTATTCCACAGCTTGATTACCCTTACTGTATTTTTTTTTTTGATTAAAAATATCTTTAATATGCGAGTAGTTGATGCCTCTTGTAAAGGGGTGAAACACTTGCTCTAATAAAGCTCTTTTGTATGTTGTATTATGAGAATGTTCATATATGGTTTATGCTTTAATTAAAATGAACCCTTTCACGACATGTGATGTACCATTAAGTCACATGTCAGGTCTTTAAATATAGTGCCCGCTCCAGAGTACAGCGGGTGCCATAGCAACCGGGTGACTGCAGTTTCACCCAGCAGACACCTTTGGCTAATATCCACGACTAGCAGGAATGCCAATCGTAGACATTGAACCCCTCAAATGCCATGGTCAAATGTAACCATGGAATATGGGAGCACAAAAACCCAGAAGCACGTGGTTCTGAATGTGTAACGCCCTGCTCCCCCCTCACCAGTGAGGATAGGGAGAGCCGGATGATGTGTGCAGCTGACCCTGTACCTTTGAATCATACAAGGCTGCTGTGCATAGGTTTCTATGGAGATCCTGCTTATGCCAGGGCTCCATAGAAACATAGTGTAAGTCACATAGACGCCAATGATAATGCATTGGTTTCTATAAGAGAAGCAATCTAACGGTTTCTTATTCAGGTTCCCTAGGGAAACTATTAAAAAGTCATGTAACAAATGAGCTCTGTCACAGCTCCATACACAAAAAGTTATAGGGGTCAGAATGTGGTGACAAAAAGAAATAAGCTAATTTTTTAGATTACATTTTTTTCTCAGTATTAAAACGCAAGAAAAATGATACAAATGAGGCATCGTCATAATCGTACTGACTAGGATAATGAAGAACACAAGTCAGTTTTACCACATAGGGAATGCTGTGGAAACAAAACCCGGAAAACTGTGTTGAATTGCATTTGTTTTCCAATTCCACCACAATTGCAATTTTTTTTAGCTTTCCACTACATTCGTATGCAATATTACATTTTGGCATTAGAAAGTATAACTTGTCCTGCAAAATAAATTCCTCATACAGCTATGTGAGTGAAAAAGTAAAAAAATTATGAATCCAAAAAGGCAGGGAGTAAAAAACGAAAATGAAAAAACGAAAATCGCTCCATCAAGGGGTTAAAGTGGTTATCCCATGACTAATGTAAAAATAAAAAAAATTAAAATCAGACACCATATAGTAACCTCTTTCTATGAAAGCTAAAACCAGTCCTGTACCTCACATGGATCCAGAGATCTCCTCATTTATTGCTCTGCTAAATTTATATCAAGCTGACAGCTCAGGGGAGTGTCTTTTCTGCTGAAGCTAAGGGGTCGTGCCCATGCTCTCCCTATCACAGCTCAGGAGTTGTGTCTCAGCTCTCCCTATCACAGCTCAGGGGGCGTGTCTCAGCTATCCCTATCACAGTTCAGGAGGCGTGTCTCAGCTCTCCCGATCACAGCTCAGGGGGTGTGTCTCAGCTCTCCCTATCACAGCTCAGGAGTCATTTCTCAGCACTCCCTAACACAGCTCAGAGGGTGTGTCTCAGCCCTCCCTATCACAGCTCAGGAGTCGTGTCTCAGCTCTCCCTATCACAGCTCAGGGGGTGTGTCTCAGCTCTCCCTATCACAGCTCAGGAGGCGTGTCTCAGCTCTCACAGCTCAGGAGGCAGCTGAAGGATGAAACTGAGCATGTGCAGCCTTCTCAGTGAGCAGGTTAAAGAAGTAAGAAAAAAACAAACAGCAGGTGGCGCTATACAGATATAGTTTCATTCAGTGGCTATACTAAATGTTTAATTACATGCAATTACAAAAGTATTCAATCCAGGTGCTGGTTTGAAAACTGTACAGTATTTTTCATGGGGCAACTCTTTTAAGGATGACTATATTTTTCCAGATTGTCACTAATTTTCCTAATTGGGAAATATACAGTATCTCACAAAAGTGAGTACACCCATCACATTTTTGTAAATATTTTATTATATCTTTTCATGGGACAACACTGAAGATCTGACACTTTGATACAATAGTCACAACTTCATTACAGTGTAAATTTGGTGTGCCCTCAAAATAACACACAAAATGGCCAAATTGTGCCCAATTAGCCATTGTCCTTCCCCGGTGTCATATGACTCATTAGTATTACAAGGACTCAGGTGTGAATGGGGAGCAGGTGTGTTACATCCGGTGTAATCACTCTCACACTCTCTCATATTGGTCACTGGAAGTTCAAATGGCACCTCATGGCAAAGAACTCTGAGGATCAGCAAAAAAAGAATTGTTGCTCTACATAAAGATGGCTTAAACTATGACAAGATTGCCAGCACCCTGAGACTGAGCTGCAGCATTGGTAGCCAAGACCATACAGCGGTTTAACAAGACAGGCTCCACTAAGAACAGGCCTCACCATGGTCGACCAGTGAAGCTGAGTGCATGTACTCAGCTTCATATCCAGAGGTTGTCTTTTCAAAATAGACGTATGAGTGCTGCCAGCATTCCTACAGAGGTTAAAGGGGTGGGGGGGGGGGTCAACCTGTCAGTGCTCAGATAATATGCCGCATACTGCATCAAATTGGTCTGCATGGCTGTCGTCCCAGAAGGAACCCTCTTCTAAGGATGATGCACAAGAAAGCCTCCAAACAGTTTGCTGAAGACAAACTATTGTAGTGACATGGATTACTGGAACCGTGTCCTGTGGTCTGATGATACCAAGATAAACTTATTTGGTTCAGATGATGTCAAGTGTGTGTGGCGACAACCAGGTGAGGAGTACAAAGACAAGTGTGTCTTGCCTACAGTCAAGCATGGTAGTGGGAGTCTCATAGATTGGGGCTGCATGAGTGTTGCTGGCTGTGGGGAGCTACAGTTCATTGAGGGAACCATGAATGCTAACATGTACTGTGACACACTGAAGCAGAGCATGATCCTTTGGAAACTGGGCCGCAGGGCAGTATTCCAACAAGATGACCCCAAACACACCTCCAAGACAACTACTGCCTTGCTAAAGAAACTGAGGGTAAAGGTACTGGACTGGCCAAACATGTCTCCAGACCTAAACCCTATTGAGCATCTGTGGGGCATCCTCAAATGGAGGGTGGAGGAGCACAATGTCTCTAACATGCACCAGCTCTGTGATGTAATCATGGAGGAGTAGAAGAGGACTCCAGTGGCAACTTGTGAAGCTCTAGTGAACTCCATGCCACAGAAAGTTAAGGCAGTGCTGGAAAATAATGGTGACCACACAAAATATTGACATTTTGGGCACAATTTGGCCACTTTCACTTAGGGGTGTACTCACTTTTGTTGCCAGAGGTTTAGACATTAATGGCTGTGTGTTGTTGTTTGAGAGTACACCAAATTTATGACTATACACTGACTACTTTACATTGTATCAAAGTGTCAGATCTTCAGTGTTGTCCCAAGAAAAGATAGAATAAAGTATTTACAAAAATGTGAGGGGTGTATTCACTTTTGTGATAAATGGTAACATAATGTTGGTCAGATCGTCGGAAAATTCTGTCTAAAAAATACTCACAATCCTACCAGAAACTTTACATTCAAATTTGAATAGTCAAGTCTCTGTCAAGGTCCAAGAATGGGGATGACTACAACTCTGTACATGTCCTTGTGGACACAGCGATAATTATGCTTCAAGAACGGTCAAGGTTCTAGAAGTCAGACCCCACTGAACATAAGATGTCATATCCTAGATAGGAATATCCATATAATGATGAATTCTCCATGGTTTATTTTGCTACAAATTTATGCACCCAAAAGATTACTCAAAATTATATCTAAAAATGTATGTAACTGTTCCCTAATTGCCAATTAAGGATTTCATGTGAGGACTTCAGGTGTAAACTACTGGGATTACGGTAATTACCACATAGGAAAGGCTACATGTACAGGAGTATATTTAACAGCAGTCGGTTATATGTGATCAATAACTGCAGCTACAGGAATGACAGTGGACTCCAGGGGGGCGCCGGATAAATCAAAATATTTCTATTCCCACATCAAGGAGGAAGAGCAGAGTAGACCTGTGTACGTGGAAGACGTGGCTTACACCTTTCTATAAGGTCCTATATCATGCTTATTATGGTTGTAGCTAAATATTGGTAAATGATTAGTCCAGGAAATATGGACGATGATAATTTAATTATTTGGGGAGAAAAAATGTTCTTTTTCTCAAATGATATGAGGAAATGAATTAGATATGTGTATTGATGCTAACCTTAAAGTGAGTACCTGCTCTTGAACACCGTTTGTTAAAAATCTAAATAGGTTTGAAATTCTAATATAGGCGTATTTTTGGATAATAAATGACCGCCTAAGTTGTGTTTCTCTGTTAACAATCATTGAGAAACCTATAAATTTCTAAATTTCAACTCCTCTTTGTTTTAAACCCTGTGAAACACCTAAAGGGTTTTGGGTGGATTTCTAGCATATGGCCGATCAGACCAATTGAATTGGTCCTTAAAAATATGTATTGAAAAGTTGGAAAGCCGAAAAAAATTTGATTTAGAAAATTTCTAATTTTCCAAGTTTTCTGTAAGTTTTAGATTTAGTTTATTCATACCAACCAAATATTTTGGCCAAAATTAAATAAGAAGAGAAGTGTATTTCAGAATGCATATTTAATCAAGTTCTTTTTCAGATCCTTGAACTTGGCCACAATGCAAAGAAATCGGACATCAATCACATTTTTCATCCTTAAAGGGATATCTGATGACCCTCACTTTCAGCTTCTGATCTTCCTTCTGGTTCTCCTGATGTATCTCATCACCATATGTGGTAACTTGACCATTCTCATTGCTTGTAAGGAACCTCATCTCCATACTCCCATGTACTTCTTCCTCGGCAACTTGTCTATAATAGATATCTGTTTTTCTACAGTTTCCTTGCATAAAATCCTTACAAATTACATCTCTGGGGATAAAAGGGTTTCTTTTTTTGCTTGTATGACCCAGATGTACATGTTTGGATCATTAGAAGGTCTTGAGCTGTCAATATTGACAGCCATGAGTTATGACCGCTTTGTGGCCATCTGTAAACCTTTACAATACCACCAAGTTATGAATACTGGAACATGTGGAACATTGGCTGCTGCCTGCTGGATTTTGGGATTTTTACAAGTTCTTCCTCCCTTTGGGATGGTATATAGTTTCTCTTGTTATTCCTCTATTGAGATCAACCACTTCTTCTGTGACATAATCCCTGTGATAAGAATTTCATGTGAAGACACCACTTTAATTGAAATGCTCTTCTTCATAGAAGGACTCTTTCCCATAATCCTGACCCCATTTCTTCTAACATTTGTGTCCTACATATTTATAATACAGGCTATACTAAGGATACGTTCCAGTTCTGGAAGACTGAAGGCGTTCTACACATGTTCCTCACACCTCACGGTCGTGATATTACTATACACAACACTATTCAGCCAATATCTGACCCCAAACCTTAGTAGCACCTTGGAGTCCAAGAAACTTTTTGCTCTATTTAACACAGCTGCTGTCCCACTGCTCAACCCAATGATCTACAGCCTTAAGAATAAAGATGTGAAAAGGGCTTTGAAAAAGAGACAAGGTGCTGTTAAATAACATGAAGATTATGGTGGTCTACACCTTCAACTGAAAACCTAATTCAATGCTGTAAAGGGGTTGACTGACTGACTGACTGACTGACTGATCCACATGTCATGCACTGATCTATAGCTGCTATCCAAAATGTATAAATATGAATGCAAGACACTTTATATACATTTCAATCAAATACATAGACCTTCTGACTATTTCATGATGGCTTTTTTCAAGAGGATCCATACACTGATTTGGTGTAGCACCACAAGACGACCACAACACCTGCTGGTAGTAATACCCAGCAGCCCAACAACACTCCTTCTGTCAGGCTAAACCCCCTTGACACTAGGCCTCGCCAGCCCACAAGCACGCAGCACAGCAACAACAGCCAACGGGCAGCACTGCACCATGTGAACAGATCTCAAAAGCTTACCTTTCCATGTAGTTGCATAAACCAGACTTAGACCAAGTAGGTAATAATCCTTATGCAATCCCCTTCTAATTAAAAATACTCAAGTTGCATGGGTGTAGTGTTGATATCATGAAAAAAGGTGAGGGAATGCAAACATACCAAACTGTAGAAAAAAGACATCCACATGAGTAGGGACCCACTCAAAAGAAGCCAATATGACAAGGCTTCCACTGTCTTTGTCTGTGACCTTTCTACTGCCTTATGGCTGCCATCACCAATCTGACAGTACTTTCGGAATTGTGACCGGGGGGACTCTCTAAAACAAAGTCTTGACCTCATAACTAAGCTGGCAGACTGCAGAGCTGGAGTATATTTATGGTCCCTCTTTCACCGACAATCTACTTCAGGGAGTTTGGACCTCTGGTCTGGGTGCCGACATAAGGACCTGATCGGTTTAAATCCTTATATGTAACAAGACCTGGGTCAGAAACTAGCCGGCGTCCCCATCCCCCTAGCAACCAACAGGGGTAAGTGTGGAGCGCCAACCTTGTTTAGTCGGCACTCAAAGTATTAGTTTGCACATGACCTGGGTCACGTGACACTGGCCACGTCATGTGACCTATCTTTCTCCCCTATTTAAACAGGCAGCCTGCTGGCCACAGCCAGGCTTCCCCTAATTCTGGTTTAGTCTCTGATTTGGATTTTGACACTTCTCTCGCTTTTTGTTTGTAGTTAGTTGTCTGTCTCCCATTATCCTCTTCCTTTTAAGGTCCTGCACTTAAGTTAAGTTAGGGACCACTGTCCAGTTGTGCACCATTATTAAGATGGACCGTGCAAATAGGTAGGGACAGAGGTGGGGGTGGAGCACAGAGCTGCACTGTTCCCTACTTATTCGTGACAGAATCACAGGCCTACCCAAAAATTATGGACGCCATTCGAGTCTTACTGGATCAAATGCATAATCTGGGCCAGATGGTGCGGGATCTGGCAGAAAGGATACAGCAGCAGGAGTCGCTTCAGACTCCGCCATTGTCTACTACTTTCCTTCATTATTTAGAACCTCATGTCAAACTGCCCGATCATTTTTCTGGGGACCTGAAGTGTTTTTTGGCTTTTAGAGAAAGCTGTAAACTTTCTTTTCAGCTGCGCCAGCATTCCTCAGAGCAGCAAAGAGTATGTATTATTATCTCTTTTCTGCTGAGAGACCCGCAATAATGGGCTTACTCTCTCCCTAAAGATTCTCCATATCTTGCTACCGTTGAGTCATTTTTCAGGCGTTGGGTACGCTTACGACGAACCTGATAAATCGGCTGTGGCAGAATCTCAGCTAATGTCCCTTAGTCAGGGCAGCAGGCCCATGGAGGAATATTGCACCGAATTCTGGAGATGGTGCATATCATCTGGCTGGAACGACCAGGCACTTAGATGCCAGTTTAGATTAGGAATTTCAGAGAGCCTAAAAGATATATTGATCAATTATCCTACTCCAGACACTTTGGAACAGACTATGATGCTAGCTATTAGACTAGATTGACACATCAGGGAGAGACAAAGAGAACGTCTTGCTACTCCTCAGGTCGTAAGTAGGTATGATTTTTCATCTCAGATGGTTTATTTTGAAGATCACATTGAGTAGCCGATGCAACAAGGAGTAACTATCAAAGATCGAAGATGTCGGAGGGGTTCCTGCTTCTATTGTGGAGAGCTAGACCATTGGTTGACACAATACCCGAAGCTCCCACCCTCTAAGAGGCCTCCGCTTCCTGATGTTCCAAAGGCTATGGTACTTCCAAGGTTGTTAAGGAGAACGTATTGTTACCTATTATTTATTTTGGAACTTGTAAGGGTTCTGGGAGGGCATTTGTTGATTCAGGTTTAGTCTTTGATTCAGATTTTGACGCTTCTCTCGGTTTTAGACTCGGCTTGGTACGTTACGCTTCTGTGTTCTATTTGTAGTTAGTTGTCTGTCTCCCATTATCCCCTTCCTTTTAAGGCCCTGCACTTAAAGGGGTATTCCCATCTCAAAAATGTAGTTTGCATAATTAGATATAACCATACCAATATTATTACTAATAGAATGTATTTATATAAAATGTAACGTTTAGAAGATTTACCTATTTGTATATCCATTTTCCCACACACATCAGTCAGGCCGTTGCCCCTAGTTACGGCCACTGCAGCCATTTAGTAGTGATGGCCGGCTTGCTCCTGTTTGGCTGTAACTAGGGACAATGGCCTGACTGATGTGTGTGGGACAATGCCTATACAAATAGGCAAATCTTCTAAACTGTACATTTCATATAAATACATTATATTAGTAATAATATTGGTATGGCTATATCTAACTATACAAAGTACATTTGTGAAATAAGGAATATCTCTTTAAGTTAAGTTAGGGACCCCCGTCCAGTTGTGCACCGTTATTTAGGACGGGCCATGCAAGTAGGTAGGGACTTTAGAGGGGGTGGAGAACAGGACTGCACTGTTTCCTACTTATTTGTGACAGCTACCTAATGTATATAATGTTATCCAGATGTTTGGTACCCTTGGGCTGCTTGAAGGATTTCAAATGTGACCCTCAACCCTTAGACGATCCTGTGATTTTCCGAG
>ONZH01003546.1:0-40901 GCA_900303285.1 Rhinella marina | reverse complement strand
TGCGTTCTCTTGCAAACTAATTTAAATACCTGGTGTTATACCCACCGTACTGAACATTAGTACACGGCTGTGTACCTGAACTATAAGTATTTTAGGCTTATAATTGGCAACTGTCTGTGCGTTTTCCTTGCAAATAATTTATATACCTTGGGTTTAATTACACACCGTGGTTTGAACAGTTAGTTACACGGCTGTTTTGTACCTTGAAATATAAAATTATTTTGGCCTTTATTGGCAACTGTACTGTGCGTTTCTCTTGCCAAATAATTTTACATACCTGTTGTTAATAACACACCGTCTGACTGAACAGTTAGTACACGGCTGTGTACCTTGAACTATAAAATATATAGGCCTTATTAATTGCAACTGTACTGTGCGTTCTCTTGCAAAATAATTTAAATACCTGGTGTTAATACCACCGTCTGAACAGTTAGTACACGGCTGTGCTACCTTGAACTATAAAATATTATAGGGCCTTATAATTGGCAACTGTACTGTGCGTTCTCTTGCAAACTAATTTAAATACCTGGTGTTAATACCCACCGTCTGAACAGTTAGTACACGGCTGTGTACCTTGAACTATAAAATATATAGGCCTATAATTGGCAACTGTACTGTGCGTTCTCTTGCAAACTAATTTAAATACCTGGTGTTAATACCACCGTCTGAACAGTTAGTACACGGCTGTTGTACCTTGAAACTATAAAATATATAGGCCTTTTAATTGGCAACTGTACTGTGCGTTCTCTTGCAAAACTAATTTAAATACCTGGTGTTAATACCCACCGTCTGAACAGTTAGTACACGGCTGTTGTACCTTGAACTATAAATATATAGGCCTTATAATTGGCAACTGTACTGTGCGTTCTCTTGCAAACTAATTTAAATACCTGGTGTTAATACACCACCGTCTGAACAGTTAGTACACGGCTGTGTACCTTGAACTATAAAATATATAGGCCTTATAATTGGCAACTGTACTGTGCGTTCTCTTGAAACTAATTTAAATACCTGGTGTTAATACCCACCGTCTGAACAGTTAGTACACGGGCTGTGTACCTTGAACTATAAAATATATAGGCCTTATAATTGGCAACTGTACTGTGCGTTCTCTTGCAAACTAATTTAAATACCTGGTGTTAATACCCACCGTCTGAACAGTTAGTACACGGCTGTTGTACCTTGAACTATAAAATATATAGGCCTTATAATTGGCAACTGTACTGTGCGTTCTCTTGCAAACTAATTTAAATACCTGGTGTTAATACCCACCGTCTGAACAGTTAGTACACGGCTGTGTACCTTGAACTATAAAATATATAGGCCTTATAATTGGCAACTGTACTGTGCGTTCTCTTGCAAACTAATTTAAATACCTGGTGTTAATACCCACCGTCTGAACAGTTAGTACACGGCTGTGTACCTTGAACTATAAAATATATAGGCCTTATAATTGGCAACTGTACTGTGCGTTCTCTTGCAAACTAATTTAAATACCTGGTGTTAATACCCACCGTCTGAACAGTTAGTACACGGCTGTGTACCTTGAACTATAAAATATTTAGGCCTTATAATTGGCAACTGTACTGTGCGTTCTCTTGCAAAACTAATTTAAATACCTGGTGTTAATACCCACCGTCTGAACAGTTAGTACACGGCTGTGTACCTTGAACTATAAAATATATAGGCCTTATAATTGGCAACTGTACTGTGCGTTCTCTTGCAAACTAATTTAAATACCTGGTGTTAATACCCACCGTCTGAACAGTTAGTACACGGCTGTGTACCTTGAACTATAAAATATATAGGCCTTATAATTGGCAACTGTACTGTGCGTTCTCTTGCAAACTAATTTAAATACCTGGTGTTAATACCCACCGTCTGAACAGTTAGTACACGGCTGTGTACCTTGAACTATAAAATATATAGGCCTTATAATTGGCAACTGTACTGTGCGTTCTCTTGCAAACTAATTTAAATACCTGGTGTTAATACCCACCGTCTGAACAGTTAGTACACGGCTGTGTACCTTGAACTATAAAATATATAGGCCTTATAATTGGCAACTGTACTGTGCGTTCTCTTGCAAACTAATTTAAATACCTGGTGTTAATACCCACCGTCTGAACAGTTAGTACACGGCTGTGTACCTTGAACTATAAAATATATAGGCCTTATAATTGGCAACTGTACTGTGCGTTCTCTTGCAAACTAATTTAAATACCTGGTGTTAATACCCACCGTCTGAACAGTTAGTACACGGCTGTGTACCTTGAACTATAAAATATATAGGCCTTATAATTGGCAACTGTACTGTGCGTTCTCTTGCAAACTAATTTAAATACCTGGTGTTAATACCCACCGTCTGAACAGTTAGTACACGGCTGTGTACCTTGAACTATAAAATATATAGGCCTTATAATTGGCAACTGTACTGTGCGTTCTCTTGCAAACTAATTTAAATACCTGGTGTTAATACCCACCGTCTGAACAGTTAGTACACGGCTGTGTACCTTGAACTATAAAATATATAGGCCTTATAATTGGCAACTGTACTGTGCGTTCTCTTGCAAACTAATTTAAATACCTGGTGTTAATACCCACCGTCTGAACAGTTAGTACACGGCTGTGTACCTTGAACTATAAAATATATAGGCCTTATAATTGGCAACTGTACTGTGCGTTCTCTTGCAAACTAATTTAAATACCTGGTGTTAATACCCACCGTCTGAACAGTTAGTACACGGCTGTGTACCTTGAACTATAAAATATATAGGCCTTATAATTGGCAACTGTACTGTGCGTTCTCTTGCAAACTAATTTAAATACCTGGTGTTAATACCCACCGTCTGAACAGTTAGTACACGGCTGTGTACCTTGAACTATAAAATATATAGGCCTTATAATTGGCAACTGTACTGTGCGTTCTCTTGCAAACTAATTTAAATACCTGGTGTTAATACCCACCGTCTGAACAGTTAGTACACGGCTGTGTACCTTGAACTATAAAATATATAGGCCTTATAATTGGCAACTGTACTGTGCGTTCTCTTGCAAACTAATTTAAATACCTGGTGTTAATACCCACCGTCTGAACAGTTAGTACACGGCTGTGTACCTTGAACTATAAAATATATAGGCCTTATAATTGGCAACTGTACTGTGCGTTCTCTTGCAAACTAATTTAAATACCTGGTGTTAATACCCACCGTCTGAACAGTTAGTACACGGCTGTGTACCTTGAACTATAAAATATATAGGCCTTATAATTGGCAACTGTACTGTGCGTTCTCTTGCAAACTAATTTAAATACCTGGTGTTAATACCCACCGTCTGAACAGTTAGTACACGGCTGTGTACCTTGAACTATAAAATATATAGGCCTTATAATTGGCAACTGTACTGTGCGTTCTCTTGCAAAATAATTTCACGGCTGTGAAGGCAAAATATTGTAACCAAAAAAAAATAAAATGCGGAGGGGGGCTAGCGGAATAGGACGTGGACGAGGACGGGGGCGCGGAAATGCTGTTGGGGGCCTTGTTGAAGCCAGTGGGGATACAATGCGTGCTGGTGAGGGTCAGCCAGGATCCCGCTCATCCAGAATCCCTGCCTTTATGGGACAGTTAAGCAGGGGGCGGGTTACACCGCTGTTGAGGCCTGAGCAGGTTGAACAGGTGGTGCAATGGATAGCCGATAGCGCTTCCACACAGTTGTCCACCAGCCAGTCATCCACACAGTCTCACTCTGACCCTCCTTCCTCCACACCTGGCCAACAGAGTCATCCCACCATTGACCCCTCCCAGGAGCTCTTTTCGGGTCCTTTTTCAGATGTGCCGGAAGAATCCCAGGAGCTAGCAGAGGAATTTGTTTGTAGTGATGCCCAAACACTTGAGTTTTCGCCATCTCCTGCTGATGTGGACCCTGAGCCAGCATCTGTTATCATGAGCGATGATGATGATGAGACGCAGTTGCCATCAAGGGAGGCTGTTGGAATGTCCAGTGGGCAGCAGGAGGAGCAGAGTGAGGAAGTGGAAGAGGAGGTGGTGGATGACGAAATGACCGACCCCACTTGGCCAGGGGTGATGTCCAGCGAGGAAAGCAGTGGAGAGGTGGTGGTCTGCGCAGCACCGAAAAAGGCAGCAAGAGGCAGAGGGATGTCCACAGGCAGAGGGATGTCCACAGGCAGAGGGATGTCCACAGGCAGAGGACAGTCCAGACAGAGAAGTGAGGCCACAGCCAGCAGGGCCGAAGCTGTTCCCGGCAGCGGGCAGTCGCGCGAAGCTCCCCCATCGAGGCCTCGTACTTCTGTGGTGTGGAGATTTTTTAATGTTTGTGCGGATGACAAACTGAGCGCGGTTTGCACACTCTGCCACTCAAAACTGAGTAGGGGCTCTGAGAAGAGCAATATGACCACCTCAGGCATGCGGCGTCACTTGGAATTCAAGCACTGGGCTGAGTGGGAGAGAGCAAACGCAATACAACCTGCGCCCGGTCTTGCTGCCACTGCCTCTTCCCCTTTGTTGTGTGCTGCCACTGCGGTCCAGACCTCCAGCCAGGACACCTCCACATCTGCCTCTGCCTCGGCTACTTTGGGGCCTTCTCCTTCAGCCTCCCCTTCCCCCGCCTCTTCGCCTGCACCTTCACACTCCTCGTCCCAACAACTGTCCATCTCGCAGGCGTTCGACCGCAGGCGGAAGTACGCCTCGAGTCACCCCCAAGCCCAAGCCTTAAACTGCCACATCTCCAAACTGCTGGCCCTGGAGATGTTGCCGTTTAGGCTTGTGGAGACGCAGGCCTTCCGCGACCTGATGGCGGCTGCCGCACCTCGCTATTCCGTCCCCAGCCGCCACTACTTTTCCCGGAGTGCCGTCCCCGCCCTGCACCAGCACGTGTCGCGTAACATCAGGCGGGCCCTGAGGTACGCAGTCAGCGCAAAGGTCCACTTGACCACCGACTCGTGGACAAGCGCTTGCGGCCAGGGACGATACATTCTTTGACGGCACACTGGGTGAATGTTGTGGAAGCGGGGACGGGGTCGCAAACAGAGACGGCCTACCTACCACCCCCGCCCAAGATTGCCAGCATGGGTTCTGATAAACCCCCCTCCTCCTCCTCCTCCTCCTCTGCCTTAACATCGCCCTCAGCCGCTAGCTGGAAGCGTTGCAGCACTGGCGCGGGGAGACGTCAGCAGGCGGTGCTTAAGCTCATCAGCTTGGGCGACAGGAAGCACAGCGCCCCAGAGGTGAGGGACGCCATATTGCAGCAGACGGAGATGTGGCTGTCGCCGCTGCAGCTAGGACCAGGCATGGTCGTGTGCGATAACGGCCGTAACCTGGTGGCGGCTCTGGAGCTTGCCGAACTCAATCACGTACCATGCCTGGCCCACGTTTTTAATCTGGTAGTCCAAAAATTTCTAAAGACTTACCCCAACCTGGCAGAGCTACTGGTGAAAGTGCGGCGCTTGTGCGCTCACTTTCGGAAGTCAACTGTAGCTGCTGCTAGCTTAAAAAAACTCCAGCAACGCCTCCATTTGCCTCAACATCGGCTGTTGTGCGACCTGCCGACTCGCTGGAATTCCACCTATTCCATGTTGGCCAGGGTGTGTGAGCAGCAGAGAGCATTGATGGAGTACCAGATTATGAATCCACGCGTGCCTCCAACTCAGCTCCCTCAGTTTGCCAACCACGAGTGGCCATGGATGGCAGACATATGCGATGTACTGCGTATCTTTGAGGAGTCCACCAAGAAGGTCAGCAGCGAGGACGCTATAGTGAGCGTAACCATCCCGCTCCTATGCGTCCTTAAAGAATCGCTCATCGCAATAAGGGAGAACGCATTGCACGCAGAGGAGACGGGGGTAGGAGGAGACGCAACGGAGCTACACAGTCAGACCACACTTTTGTCTGCTTCACGGTGGCAGTTGCAGGAGGAGGAGGATGAGGAGGAGGAGGACGACGTGGAGGTGGCTGTGGAAGAGGAGGAGGATGCTGGCGGCGAGGGTAGCAGTCAGGCTGTGTGCGTCCCATTGGTTCAGCGCGGATGGGGCGGAGAGGAGGCGGAAGAGGAAGAGGAGGAAATGGCAAGTGATCCTTCTGGTGGGGGCAGTGAGGTCATGCCTATTCAGAGTCTGGCACACATGGCTGACTTCATGCTGGGCTGCTTTTCCCGGGACACACGTGTTGTCCGGATAGTGGAGAACAAACTGTACTGGGTCTTCGCACTCCTGGACCCCCGGTATAAAGATAACGTCTCCTCTTTTATTCCGGTAGAGGAGAGGACGAATCGATTGCTGGAATACCAGAGGGAACTCGTGCAGAACATGATGGAGATTTTCCCACCCACCATCGCTGGCGGCAGAGAGGAGAGGGTCTCCCAGAGTCCCACAACATCTATCAGGCCCACAGCCACCAGGGGAACACTCTCCAAGGTGTGGGACACGTTCATGGCACCCCCTCGTGCAACTTCCATCACTGCGGGGCCCGCTATCAGCAGGAGGGACAAGTATCGGCGGATGTTGCGGGAGTACCTGGCAGACCGTAACCCTGTCCTCCCCGATCCCTCGGCGTCCTACACTTACTGGGTCTCCAAGTTGGACACGTGGCTGGAACTGTCCCTGTACGCCTTGGAGGTGCTTGCCTGCCCTGCCGCCAGCGTGCTATCAGAAAGGGTGTTCAGCGCAGCCGGGGGCATTATACCGATAAGCGCAGCCGCCTGTCAACCGACAGTGCCGACAGGCTGACGCTAATCAAAATGAACAGCAAGTGGATTGAGCCGGACTTTGCTTCTCCAACAGTGGAAAGCAGCCAAAAGTGAAGTGCCATCTGTATGAAGTGCCATTTCCTCCTCCACCTCCTCCTCCTTAACCGCCGTAGAATTGCTCCGTAAATAAGAAAAATTTATATATTTATGGCTCACCTCTTGGGCCTCCACAAAATTTTTAAGAGGTCTCACCTCTTGGGCCTCCACAAAATGTTTAAGAGGTCTCACCTCTTGGGCCTCCACATAATTTTTAAGAGGTCTCACCTCTTGGGCCTCCACATAATTTTTAAGAGGTCTCACCTCTTGGGCCTCCACAAAATGTTTAAGAGGTCTCACCTCTTGGGCCTCCACATAATTTTTAAGAGGTCTCACCTCTTTAGCCTCCACACAATTTTTAAGACGTCTCACCTCTTGGGCCTCCACATAATTTGTAAGAGGTCTCACCTCTTGGGCCTCCACATAATTTTTAAGAGGTCTCACCTCTTGGGCCTCCATAAAATGTTTAAGAGGTCTCACCTCTTGGGCCTCCACATAATTTTTAAGAGGTCTCACCCCTTGGGCCTCCACACAATTTTTAAGACGTCTCAACTCTTGGGCCTCCACATAATTTGTAAGAGGTCTCACATCTTGGGCCTCCACATCATTTTTAAGAGGTCTCACCTCTTGGGCCTCCACAAAATGTTTAAGAGGTCTCACCTCTTGGGCCTCCACATAATTTTTAAGAGGTCTCACCTCTTGGGCCTCCACATAATTTTATCGAGGTCTCACCTCTTGGGAGTCCACATAATTTTTAAGAGGTCTCACCTCTTGGGCCTCCACAAAATGTTTAAAAGGTCTCACCTCTTGGGCCTCCACATAATTTTTAAGAGGTCTCACCTCTTTAGCCTCCACACAATTTTTAAGACGTCTCAACTCTTGGGCCTCCACATAATTTGTAAGAGGTCTCACCTCTTGGGCCTCCACATAATTTTTAAGAGGTCTCACCTCTTAGGCCTCCACAAAATTTTATCAAGGTCTCACCTCTTTGGCCTCCACAAAATTTTTAACAGGTCTCACCTCTTGGGCCTCCACAAAATTTTATCAAGGTCTCACCTCTTGGGCCTCCATAAAATTTTTAACAGGTCTCACCTCTTGGGCCTCCACAAAATTTTATCAATGTCTCACCTCTTGGGCCTCCACATAATTTTATCAAGGTCTCACCTCTTGGGCCTCCACAAAATTTTATCAAGGTCTCACCTCTTGGGCCTCCACAAAATTTTTAACAGGTCTCACCTCTTGGGCCTCCACAAAATTTTATCAAGGTCTCACCTCTTGGGCCTCCACAAAATTTTTAACAGGTCTCACCTCTTGGGCCTCCACAAAATTTTATCAAGGTCTCACCTCTTGGGCCTCCACATAATTTTATCAAGGTCTCACCTCTTGGGCCTCCACAAAATTTTTAACAGGTCTCACCTCTTGGGCCTCCACAACATTTTATCAAGGTCTCACCTCTTGGGCCTCCACAAAATTTTTAACAGGTCTCACCTCTTTAGCCTCCACACAATTTTTAAGAGGTCTCACCTCTTTGGCCTCCACATAATTTTTAAGAGGTCTCACCTCTTGGGCCTCAACATCATTTTTAAGAGGTCTCACCTCTTGGGCCTACAAACAATTTTTAAGAGGTCTCACCTCTTTAGCCTACACACAATTTTTAACAGGTCTCACCTCTTGGGCCTCCACATAATTTTTAAGAGGTCTCACCTCTTTAGCCTCCACACAATTTTTAAGACGTCTCACCTCTTGGGCCTCCACAAAATTTTCCATGAGCCTCTTGCCAGCCCACGGCCTCTTCCTGCCTTTTGCGGTCCTACGCATCCCTCAACATCCCCACTGCTTTACCTGCTAGACATGACACTGGGCCAGGTTGGGTCACTGACATCTCTAGCGCCAACAATTTGGGCATTTTAAGGCTTCTGCATGTGTTTGAGTTGTTTTTACATTTTAAAGAAGACATGTCTGACCACATCTCACACACACACACAATGACAATTAGGGGTGGGGTCTATTTGCTTTCCCCCTTGCCTATGCCATCTGTGGTTGTCATAGGCAACGTGATTTTAAGGGGTGCAGAATTTCATCTTCTTTTTTGTCTAGTTTGGCTTGGGGTCCATGGCAATGTAGAGGAAAGAAGGTTTCCTTGTATGGTCTCACTTTACAGAGAGGTTACATTGTCTTTGGAGTGTATTGTTGAGAGGCTGTGATAGTGGCGTAATAGTGCGACTTGGGCGCGCTATATGCACCCAGACATGCTTCCCCTGCTGTCCCAGTTGCATTCCAGCAGTGTTGGCATCCTTTTCTGAGGTTTCAGGGTGGACTTGGTGACCTCCAAGTGGTCGAATTGAGATTTCCAAGTGGCGAGCATTTTTTTCCCATAGACTTTAATGGGCATCGATATTCGGTCGATTAGTCGAATTTCGTGGTCTATTCGAATCGAATTTCGAACTTTCGAATATTTCACTACTCTCTCATCTCTATTAAATACCTAAGCCGCAAAATACAAAATGAAATAATAGATATCCTTGCAAAAAAAAGTCGAAGAAGGCATTGTGAGTGAAATTAAAGCCTCCAATTTATTTTTCATAATTATGGACACAACACAAGATGTTTCCAAAGTTGACCAATTAAGTCAAATATTCCGATATGTGACTGTAAGCAGAGACAAAAACCAAAGGGCAACTGCTATAAATATACAAGAAGCTTTTTTAGGCTTTCATGTCGCAGAAGACTCTAGTGCTACAGGACTCGAAAATAACATTATAAAATGTATAGAAAGTAGAGGTTTACAGCTATCAAAATGTCGGGGGCAGGGTTATGATGGTGCTGCCACCATGAGTGGAATATATTCGGGTGTTCAAACTTACATAAAAAAAAAAAAGATAGAAATGCCTTGTACATTCACTGTGCAGCCCACAACCTTAATTTAGATCTACAAGATGCCATGAGCCATGTACCTGAGGTGTCCAGATTTTTTGAGGTGACACAGAGTTTATATGTTTTTTTGGAGAAAGTATCACTCGATGGTCTGTTCTTCAGTCACTAACCACTGAATCCTCTGTGACCCTAAAAAGATTGTGCCCTACACGGTGGTTATCCCATTATGACTCACTGCTTGCCCTGAGCTTTCGGTTTGTTGATGTCCTTAAGGCACTGTCTAAATTAATACTGACTTCTACCAAAAGTAAAGAGAGGGAAGAGGCCAGAGAGGAGGAATAAAATTGAGTCATTTGAGTTTGTCTTCCTACTTTTTTTTCAGAGCAAAATTCTTGACAAAATAAATGCAATATCAAATGTTCTGTAGTTAGAACATATGGATCAGTGCAATGCTGCCCATTTAATTCATAATGCCATTGAAGCTCTTAGCAGATACAGAAACCATTTTGACGATGCTAAAACAACTACAATCACACTCGCAGATAAATGGGGAATTCCTGCAGTGTTTGTGAATAAAAGAGTGTCCAAAGTAAAGCTGCAATTTCAGCAGTTTTATCAAGATGACATATCTTCAGATTTCCATGGCAGTTGGTTAGTTTCCGTAACACACTATAAAATGAGATCTCTGAGCTTCAGACAGTTAAAGAAAAACAAATTGAACAAATTGAACTGGGTTAGTAGGAACTTTTTGATAGTAAAACTCCCTGTACCTTCCTTACGCATCCGGCTGCTATCTACAAAAGCCTGTGAGATCCAGCCCCCTGGATCTCACAGGCAGTAAGCTGGAAGTGTATTACTGTGTGTAATACACTTCCAGCCAATGCACTACAATACAGAAGTATTGTAATGCATTGTAAAGGGCATCAGACCCCAAACGTTAAAAAAGTGTAAAAAAAAGAAAGTGAAAAAAGTGAAAAAATAAAGTTTGTTTTAAAAAAAAAAAAAAAGTTTCAAGTTCCAAAAAAGGGTCCTTTTCAAAAAATAATATTTTAAAAAAATTGTAAAAAATAAAAATATCACAACATCCACCCCACCAGGTGAACGCAGTAAAAAAGAAAAAATTGTGCCAAAACAGCCTTTTTTTGGTCACCTTCCCTTACAAAAAGTGTAATAGCAAGCAATCAAAAAGGCGTATTTAACCCAAAATGGTACCAATCAAACCGTCATCTCGTCCCGCAGAAAATGAGACTCTACCTGAGACAATCGACAGAAAAATAGAAAAAATATGGCTCTCAGAATATGGCAACAGAAAAAAAAGATTTTTCTCTGTTCAAAAATGCATCTAATGTGTAAAACTTTAAAAAAATAAAAATGGTAGATATATTGGGTATCGACACGTCCGTAAAAACCTGCTCTATAAAAATTTCACATGATTTGCCCCCTCAGGTGAATGCTGTAAAAAAAAAAAATACTATGCCAAAACAGCTATTTTTTTCACCTTGACTCACAAAAAGTGTAATACAAAGCAATCAAAAAGTCTTATGTACCCAAAAATGGTACAAATGAAAACGTCACCTCATCCCGCAAAAAATGAGCCCCCACAAAAGACAATAACTCAAAAAAAAAAATCAATGGCTCCCGCAAACCAATCCATCTAAATCTGTGCTGCAAAATCCATATGGCGCTCCTTCTGTTCTGAGTCCTGCCATGTGCCCCCACAGCAGTTTACCACCACATATGGGGTGTTGCCGTATTCAGGAGAAAACGGGGAACACATTATGGGGTGCTTTTCTCCTGTTACCCCTTGTGAAAATGAAAAATTTTGGGCTAAAGCAACATTTTATTGGAAGAAATTAAACTTTTCATTTTCATAGCCAAGTGTTAATATATTCTTTGAGGGGTGTAGTTTCCAAAATGGGGTCACTTTTTGAGGGTTTCCACTGTAGGGGTACGTCAGGGTCTCTCAATTACAAAATGGTGCCTAAAAACCATTCTAACAAAATCTGCCTCCAAAATCTGTATGGCGCTCCTTTCCTTCTGACCACTGCCACAAACCCATAGAGATGTTTACCACCACATATGGGGTATTTCTGTAAACTGCAGAATCAGAGCAATGTATATTGAGGTTTAGTTTGCTGTTAACCCTTGCTGTTTTGCAAGAAAAAAAATCTTAGCATGAATAATCTACCAAAAAAGTGAAATTTTGAAATTTCACCTCCATTTTCCATTAATTCTTGTGGAACACCTCAAGGGTTAACAAAGTTATGGGTGGTTTCCAATACGTAAGCCACTCAAAATCACTTTATATCTGAACTGGTACTTAAAAAATGGTTTTGGAAATTTTGTTGAAAATTTGAAAAATGGCTTCTAAACTTCTAAGCCTTCTAACATCCTAAAAAAGTAAAATGACATTTATAAAATGATGCCAACATAAAGTAGACATATGGGGAATGTAAAATAATAACTATTTTTGGAGGTATTACTATGTATTTTCAAAGTAGAGAAATTGAAATTTGGAAATTTGCTAATTTTTCCAAATTTTTGGTAAATTTGGTATTTTTTTATAAATAAAAATGAAATATTTTGCCACAAATTTACTACTGTTGTGAAGCACAATATGTGACGAGAAAACAATCTCAGAATGGTTTGGATAAGTGAAGTGTTCCAAAGTTATTACCACATAAAGTGACACATGTCAGATTTGCAAAAAATGGCCTGGTCAGAACGGTGAAAACAGGCCCGGGGTTGAAGGGGTTAATAAAGAATTCTGATGTCATTAGACTCTGAAACACAAAAAACTCCTTTGAACTATTTGAAAGTAGCACTATTTTCTGCACAACAAAAGCTGTATATCAAAAAGAAGGCAGATGTTACCAACATCAAAAATACTTAGTATAATTACTAAATGCTACCATTTCCTTTCCTACAGTGAAAAATTGGTTCCTTTAAAGTTCATGCCTCCTCGTTGGACTTGACTGATTAATTTTAACGTTTCGTTTGGATTTCTGTTCTGGTTAAGAAGCATGACTCGTACTTATTCACAATCAAATTTCTGTAAGTAAAAAATTAGTATCTAAAATTTGTATCTAATTATGCGCCAGACTGACAGCTAATACACTGTGATTACCATCTTTTTAATTGTAGGTGACTTACCAAGCTATGGGCTCAGAAGTTTTATGCCTTATTTTTATTCCAGAATACTTTTAAACTTTTTTTTTCTATATTTTATATGGTAACAATACAAAAAAAATTAAACATCTACCTCCTCTATTTAATATTTTTATTACAACTAGAGTTGAGCGAATCCTAAAAGATCCGGGGATTCGTCCCGAATTTTTTGCGGGATTCGTGGGTTCGGGCCGAATCACGAATCCCATTAAAGTCTATGGGAGACCCAAATATTTTTGCAGGGGCCAAAGGTTCTGCACAGTCAAGTTTGCCCCAATATGTGAAAACCTCAGAAAATGATGGAAACACCTTGGAAATGTATAGGAAACACCAGGGGCAGCATGTAGGGATGCCTCTGAGGCTCCCTAATTGCACCATTTTTTCTAAATCTGGCCAATAGTCTGGGGATGATCCCAAGGCAATTTTCAGGGACACGGTAATGGTGACCCACTTAAAAATGCTGCCTGACAACCTGGCGGTGAACCCCTGATTGTCTGTCTTTCAATAAGATTGCAGTGTAAAGCATGGTGGTGAGCCTCAGTAATAAGATTGCAGTGTAAAGCATGGTGGTGAGCCTCAGTATGACTTTTTAGATGAATATTGCATGTGGTCACGTACTCCCTGGAACCCCATAGTCACCCCTTCTCTGATGTGCTACCCCAGAACATTCTCTGCCCCAATTCGCAAGACCTTTTGCAGTCTCCGTGTGCTGACAGTGTGGATTTACCAGTGTTGTCTGAGGAGGTGGTGGACAATGGCGAGACACAGGTGTCGGGGGTGAGGTAGTTGTATGGGAAGCAAGTTACAGTGGGGACTCCTTGGGAGGACTTTCTCATGATGGGACAGATTCAATTGTGTTTAGAAAGGCTGATGGGCTTCCGTCAGCACTGTGTGTATAGAACCCCATGGCCTTTCATAAAAATAGTCTGGCGATGACCCCAAGGCAATTTTCAGGGACACGGTAATGGTGACCCACTTAAAAATGCTGCCTGACAACCTGGCGGTGAACCCCTGATTGTCTGTCTTTCAATAAGATTGCAGTGCAAAGCATGGTGGTGAGCCTCAGTAATAAGATTGCAGTGTAAAGCATGGTGGTGAGCCTCAGTATGACTTTTTAGATGGAGATTGCATGTGGTCACGTATTCCCTGGAACCCCATAGTCACCCCTTCTCTGATGTGCTACCCCAGAACATTCTCTGCCCCAATTCGCAAGACCTTTTGCAGTCTCCGTGTGCTGACAGTGGGGATTTACCAGTGTTGTCTGAGGAGGTGGTGGACAATGGCGAGACACAGGTGTCGGGGGGTGAGGTAGTTGTATGGGAAGCAAGTTACAGTGGGGACTCCTTGGGGGGACTTTCTCATGATGGGACAGATTCAACTTGGGTGGATCAGGCACAGGAACAGATCAATTTTAAGTGTGAGGCAACATCAGCACCACAACCGCTTGGGAGAGGCAGTGGGCATTGTGTTTAGAAAGGCTGATGGGCTTCCGTCAGCACTGTGTGTATAGAACCCCATGGCCTTTCATAAAAAAATTTGGTTACAAAGCCGCATGACTCCTTAAAAATTGTTTTTAGAAAGCCGGATGACTTTCCTGAAAAATTTTTTTTTTTAAAGCACGATGACTTTCCAGAAAATTTTTTTTTTTTAAAGCGCGATGACTTTCCAGAAAAATTGTTTTTAGAAAGCGCGATGACTTTCCTGAAAAATTGTTATTGGAAAGACGGATGACTTTCCTGAAAAATTGTTAGTAGAAAGCGCAATGACTTTCCTGAAAAATTGTTGCATATGCAACTCAGATGAAGAGGAGGAGGAGGAGGAAAGCAAGCAATTTAGGAGGTAGCCTGAGGTGGGGATGAGAACTGGGGCAATATCCATGACCTGTTCATCGTGATGAACGTGAGGATGTCGGCGTTGTCGGTGGACAGGCGCGTCCGTTTGTCGGTAATGATACCCCCGGCGGCACTAAAAACCCTATCAGACAGTACACTTGCAGCAGGGCAGGCAAGCACCTCAAGAGCGTACTGCGCAAGTTCTGGCCACCTGTCCAGCTTGGCCAGCCAGTAATTACAGTTAGGGCCAGAAATATTTGGACAGTGACACAAGTTTTGTTATTTTAGTTGTTTACTAAAACATGTTCAGAAATACAATTATATATATAATATGGGCTGAAAGTGCACACTCCCAGCTGCAATATGAGAGTTTCCACATCCAAATCGGAGAAAGGGTTTAGGAATCATAGCTCTGTAATGCATAGCCTCCTCTTTTTCAAGGGACCAAAAGTAATTGGACAATGGACTCTAAGGGCTGCAATTAACTCTGAAGGCGTCTCCCTCGTAAACCTGTAATCAATGAAGTAGTTAAAAGGTCTGGGGTTGATTCCAGGTGTGTGGTTTGCATTTGGAAGCTGTTGCTGTGACCAGACAACATGCGGTCAAAGGAACTCTCAATTGAGGTGAAGCAGAACATCCTGAGGCTGAAAAAAAAGAAAAAAACCATCAGAGAGATAGCAGACATGCTTGGAGTAGCAAAATCAACAGTCGGGTACATTCTGAGAAAAAAGGAATTGACTGGTGAGCTTGGGAACTCAAAAAGGCCTGGGCGTCCACGGATGACAACAGTGGTGGATGATCGCCGCATACTTTCTTTGGTGAAGAAGAACCCGTTCACAACATCAACTGAAGTCCAGAACACTCTCAGTGAAGTAGGTGTATCTGTCTCTAAGTCAACAGTAAAGAGAAGACTCCATGAAAGTAAATACAAAGGGTTCACATCTAGATGCAAACCATTCATCAATTCCAAAAATAGACAGGCCAGAGTTAAATTTGCTGAAAAACACCTCAAGAAGCCAGCTCAGTTGTGGAAAAGTATTCTATGGACAGATGAGACAAAGATCAACCTGTACCAGAATGATGGGAAGAAAAAAGTTTGGAGAAGAAAGGGAACGGCACATGATCCAAGGCACACCACATCCTCTGTAAAACATGGTGGAGGCAACGTGATGGCATGGGCATGCATGGCTTTCAATGGCACTGGGTCACTTGTGTTTATTGATGACATAACAGCAGACAAGAGTAGCCGGATGAATTCTGAAGTGTACCGGGATATACTTTCAGCCCAGATTCAGCCAAATGCTGCCAAGTTGATCGGACGGCGCTTCCTAGTACAGATGGACAATGACCCCAAGCATACAGCCAAAGCTACCCAGGAGTTCATGAGTGCAAAAAAGTGGAACATTCTGCAATGGCCAAGTCAATCACCAGATCTTAACCCAATTGAGCATGCATTTCACTTGCTCAAATCCAGACTTAAGACGGAAAGACCCACAAACAAGCAAGACCTGAAGGCTGCGGCTGTAAAGGCCTGGCAAAGCATTAAGAAGGAGGAAACCCAGCGTTTGGTGATGTCCATGGGTTCCAGACTTAAGGCAGTGATTGCCTCCAAAGGATTTGCAACAAAATATTGAAAATAAAAATATTTTGTTTGGGTTATGTTTATTTGTCCAATTACTTTTGAGCTCCTAAAATGTGGAGTGTTTGTAAAGAAATGTGTACAATTCCTACATTTTCTATCAGATATTTTTGTTCAACCCTTCAAATTAAACGTTACAATCTGCACTTGAATTCTGTTGTAGAGGTTTCATTTCAAATCCAATGTGGTGGCATGCAGAGCCCAACTCGCGAAAATTGTGTCACTGTCCAAATATTTCTGGCCCTAACTGTATATGGCGTGGAGTTATCGGTCAGGACGTTGGTCTGGTCCGCGACATACTCCCTCACCATCTTGCGGTACTGTTCCGCCCTACTCTGCCTGCCCTGTGGCTGTGTCATACTGTTTTGCTGGGGTTTAAGAAACTTGGCAAAAGCATGGAATAGTGTACCCCTGCCCTTGGCGCCTACACTTACTTTCCCCCTCCTCTCCTCTCCAACTACAGCTACTGCAGTCCGCCCCCTGTTGCTCGACTGGTCTGGAAAGGCCTGTAGCAGTTTCTGAACCAGGGCCTTGTGGTAGAAAGTGACTCGGGTGCTCCTTTCCTCCACGGGTATAAGTTGGGCAAAGTTGTCCTTGTAGCGTGGGTCAAGGAGGGTGTACACCCAATAGTCATTGGTGGACAGTATCCTCTTGACCCGGGGATCACGACAAAGACAGCCAAGCATAAAGTCTGCCATGTGCCCTACTGTGCCAACACACAAGCCTTCAGCCTCCTCACTTAGCGGACTCTCCATCTCCTCCTCCCCCCCTTCTTCCGACCCCAATTCATCCTCCTCAGCCCATACCCGCTCAACAGGTAGCATGGAATCACCCCCTGATGCATGGTGGCCAAGAGTTTCTTCCTCCTCCTCAGCCTCCTCCTCCTCCTCAGTTTCACGCTGCGAAACTGACAACAGGGTGCTCTCAATGTCACTGTCTTCCCCCATCTCCTGTGACACTGCTGAATCCTCAGATCTTAGGTTCCTCAAGGAGTTCTGGATGAGGCACAACAGAGGGATGGTGACACTGATGATGTGTGCATCACCACTGACCATTTCTTTTGCCTCCTCAAAGGGACCTAAGACCTGGCAGATGCCAGCCATCCACGTCCACTCCTCAGCATAGACATGAGGAAGCTGACTGGCCTGACTACCACCTCGGGGGATCAGCTGGCAGTCTACAACTGCCCTGCGTTGTTGGTACACCCTGGCTAGCATGTGTAACGTTGAATTCCAACGCGTGGGAACGTCACACAGCAGCCGGTGAACAGGGAGTTGTAGCCGCCCTTGCACAGTCCTGAGGGTCGCGGCATCGGTGGTGGACTTGCGAAAATGGGCGCATATGCGCCGCACCTTGGTGAGCAACTCACTCAACTGGGGGTAGGTCTTGAGGAACCGCTGGACCAAGTTGAGCACGTGGGCCATGCATGGCACGTGAGTCAGCCCACCAATATGCAGAGCCGCCACAAGGTTACGCCCATTATCGCAGACCACCATTCCTGGCTGAAGGTTCAGCGGCTCCAGCCACACATTGGTCTGCCCCCTGATGCCCTGTAAGAGCTCTTCAGCCATGTGCCTCTTATCCCCCAGGCTCAGCAGTTTCAGGACTGCTTGCTGCCACTTCCCTACCACAGTGCTGAAACTGCTGGCCATTGAGGAAATGAGACTTGATGATTGGGGCATCACTGCCACTTTGGAGGAGGAGGAGGTGAAGGAGGAGGTGGAGGCATAATGTGCCGGAGACACACAGACGGAATATTGTCCCGCAATTCGTGGTGTGGGTAGCACATGTGCAGCCCCACGATCGGTCTCTGCCCCAGCCTCCACCAGATTGACCCAATGTGCCGTGAGGGAGATGTAATGTCCCTAGCCACCGGTACTCGTCCACGTATCTGTGGTCATGTGGACTTTACCACAAACCGTGTTTTTGAGAGCGTGGGCGATGTTCTCAGACACATGCCGGTGCAGGGCGGGGACGGCACATCGGGCAAAATAGTGTCGGCTGGGTACAGAGTAACGGGGGGCTGCCGCCTCCATAAGGTTGCGGAAGGATTCTGTCTCCACAAGCCTGTACGGTAACATTTCCAAACTAATCAGCTTGGCGATGTGCACATTTAGAGCTTGCACATGGGGGTGGGTGGCTGCGTACTTGCGCTTGCGTTCAAATGTCTGCGGTAGAGACAGTTGAACGCCGCACTGGGACACATGAGTGGAGGAGAGGGAGGAAGATGGAGCTGGAGGGGTCCTTTCGGGGCTGGAGGCTGCAACGTCCTGGCTTGGACGAGACACAGTTGCTGGACTAACTGTGTCAACGTCACCAGCTGACAGAAGTGCAAACCATTTGGTGGGGTGTTTTCTCTCCAAATGTTTGCGCAGGCTACTAGTGGTCAGGTTGTTGCGTTTGGAACCCCTGCTCATTGACGTGTGGCACAGCTTGCACACCGCCAAACGAGGATAGGCCTCATCATCCTTAAAGTACACCCAAACTAAGGAGTGGCGCATTGTACGGGCTGGAGCGTGACCTCTAGGAGCACTTGGGGAAGTAGTGACTTGGCCCTGGCTTCTCCCTCGTCGCAGCCCTCTGGCTCTCTCAACAGCTTGTGGTGCTGATGTCGTCTCACAGTCTGAACCACTGCCTCCAGTTGCCTCATCCACCCAAGTAGGATCTGTCCCCTCATCATCCCCCAGGTCTTCCTCAGACTCCACAGAGACGTCCCTGACAACTACCTCCGACAACAGTGTCTCGTCCTCATCTTCCACCAGCTCCTCAGACGCCACTGCTAACTCCCCACTCTCATAACCCGGAGACTGCAAAAGGTCCTGAGAATCAGGGCATAGCAGCTCGTCCACTGGCACATCAGGGAAGTGGTGGCTGAAGAGTTCCATGGATAAATTTTGTCCATGGGACATACCCCTAGAGGGTTCTGGCTGGGGAGAAGGAGGGCGAGTTGGAGGACAGACACCCTGGCTCAGAGAAGTCGACTGGCTGGATGAGGGGGCAGACGAAACGTGGCTGGACGTGCTCTCTGCAATCCAATGAACCACCTCCTGTTGTTGTTTGGGGTCTGTCAGAGTTGTAGGACGCTGCCCTACCAACTTCTGGAGTTGACCAGGCACCCTGACCTTACGTGTTTCCACTGTACCCACAGCAGCCGGCACTGTGTCACCATGCACACCACGGTCATCACCGCTGACCACTGCACCACCACGATTCCCACCTCTCCCTCCACGACCACCTCTGCCACCTCTCCCAGCTCTTCCCCCTCTCCCCATGACCCTGGGGTTCTCCATGTGCACAGTAGCAGTACTATATTATTATAATTGTAAAGGATCAATACGGTATCTCTAGACTCTGAAGTATATAGCAGGCTGATGAAATGTATTCACTAGTCACTGCACCGTGTATTATGGATCAGTGAAATTAAACTGACAATGTAGATAGATATGCAGGTACGATTATTTTCAGACCTATCCAAAAAAAGATGTACGCAGTTTGCACAAATAAAACGGGAATCCACAGATCAATACGGAATCTATAGACTCTGAGGTATATAGCAGGCTGATGAAATGTATTCACTAGTCACTGCACCATGTATTACGGATCAGTGAAATTAAACGGACAATGTAGATAGATATGCAGGTATGATTATTTTCAGACCTATCCAAAAAAAGATGTACGCAGTTTGCGAAAATAAAACGGGAATCCACAGATCAATACGGTATCTATAGACTCTGAGGTATATAGCACGCTGATGAAATGTATTCACTAGTCACTGCACAGTCATGCACAGGAATATATCTGTTTAGATATGTATAGTTTGATCTATGTGGCTGGACAAGGTGTACCAGGCACAGCTCTGCACAGAATGCAGGCTTACAGCATATACTGTATAGTTTTCTTCAGAGAATCAATTGGTTTTTAAAAGACTATTGTGGCTTCCTATTCCTACACAGAATACAGGCTTACAGTATATACTGTATACTGTTCTTCAGAGTATAAATAGTCTTTAAAAAGACTGTTGAGGCTTCCTATCCTAACTCCTAACTGCTTGCTGCACACACTACACGAGCTAACACTGTCTCTGTCTGTCTCTTCTCCTTCCCAAAAGCACAATGAGACTGACGCTGCAGGTCCCTACCTTATGCAAATTTAGCTCACATGTCACTGCCAGCCAATCACTGCTGGGGAGGTATAGGGGATGTTACATCACAGCAGGCGTTCCCACAGGCTTCCCTTTGATGCTGATTGGCTGAAAAAACCGGGCATTTCAAACTGGCAGTGACGCACGAATCATCACGAGTCCGCGCTGGATGCCGAGCCGAGCCGAAGCGGGCAATATTTGTGCGAATGCCGAATATTGCCGCTTCGGCTCGCTCATCACTAATTACGACGCATTCGAACGTATAGTTGGCGGATGAGGGGGAGGGCCCAAATTCAAAGTTTGCCCTGGGGCCCATAGATCTCTAGTTACGCCACTGGTGTTAACCATCAAGTTGAGCTCGGCTGCATCCACACATTCCACACAAATCTCTGCAAGGACATTTTAAAATGTCTTTAAAGAGACCAAAGTTGCACATTATTCTATTTCTTACCGTCTTTTGTTTTTTTTAGTATGCATTTGTCGGTGTGGCTGGCAAATCCATTTTTTTCCCACAGGTTGATTTTAATTAGTTTAGTGTATACAGCAGTAGTCTTCTCTCCCTGAATTCATTTGAGGTCTGTTGGCACAAAGAGAGGTATCTTATAGAGTAGTTTCCTCAACCAGAAGAGGTCACCTTGCTGTGGTGGATTGACACAAATGATTTGAATTATAATTAATTCATTTGTCATGAATCAAGATAAATCAAATACAGTATACCCAGGCCACTCTACCTAATCATAATCATCCCACTTGGTTGCCCAATCCCAGTGTGAAGGTTTAGAACTTAAAGTTCAGGGAGATTGCAGGGAGAATGTATCACTGTGCGCATTACATTCTAGTGCACCCACATTCATACTTATTCATCTGTTGTGTAGGTACTGTGCCATTACAGGCAGGTTAATGTATCTCCATCTATATCACTGTGCAGTGCACCAAAATTTATAGTTGATCCCTTCTTTTAGCTGTCGAATGATTGTGTGTCTGTATTACAGGTCAATGTTAGCGTCAGGTCTAATTTATTGCCATGGACTTAAACATGTAGTGTCCCAATATTCAAGTAGTGGCCCTGTGAAAGAGTGGGGTGGCAGCAGCAGTAATGGCAGTAACCGTTACAATAGTGGTCCCATGACAAAGTGGAGAGGGTGTCAGCAGCGGCAGTACCAGTGACAGCAGTGGCCCCTTGATAGAGTGGGGAGGGTGGCAGCAGTTACAGTATCAGGGAGAATAGTGGCCCCATGAAAGAGTGGGGAGGGGAGACCGTGGCAGTAAGGCTGTGTTCATATTACTGTTTATTTTTCCGTTCTTCTGACACTAATCAAATACTGACCTTGTGAAAGAGGCCTTATGCTCAATGTCCATCCATTTTTAATATTTACTTCTGAAATCCGTTTTTTAACAAAGAAAAAAGTCCTGCATGCATGACTTTGATGGCCTTTTTCACGCTGTCAGTATTTGGTCAGTGTTTTGCATCAGTAGTTGATTAGTATTTGTAAGCCAAAAAAAGAGTGAGTCCGAAACAGAAATAAAATGTAATGGAAATATTTTCATCTCTTCTGTGTTTTGGACCCACTCCAAATATAGAATCCATTTTTTTTATTTTTCTGCTCTTCCCACGGATCAGAAGAACAAAAATATGAACATGATGTCAATACGGACAAACAGGGAAAATAGTGCCCCAATAACAAAGTGGGTATGGGGACCAACTGCAGTGGCTGTACAGGGGCAATAGTGGGCCCATAACAGAGTGGGAGTGGGGGCCAAAAGCCGTGACAATAACAGTGACAGTAGAGGCCCCATGACAGAGTGGGGAGGGTGGTAACAGCAGTGGCATAGCACACAAGATGGTGGCAGATCACTGTAGTAGCAAAAACCAACAGCAGTGTGATAGCAAGGCCCAGTGGCATGCATATCCTCAAAAAATTTAACATGTACATATCAGTAGGCCATGGTGCCCCATTGAAGGAATGGCAGTAGGTGGGAGTATCAGGTGGGTGGCAGCATCAGAATAGTGGCAGCAGCACACGCCTAGAAGTAAGAGCCCATTTTGCAGAATATTCCGGTGTGGCAACATACTACAGTATGATCATTAGTGGCAGAATGGATCTATTCTGTTGCATCAGACTCTAGTGTCTGGAAATCCTGGTTAATCCACGCCTGACTCATCTTTATGAAGGTTAGTCTCTCAAAATTTTTGGGAGCAAAGGCGAGTTCTTTTAGTGGTAACTATGCCTCCCACCGCACTGAACACCCACTATCATGCCACACTACTGGCCAGACAGGAAAGGCTGCCTATGGTAAACTCGGCAAGTTGTGGCAACAATTCAAGTTTGGCTGCCCAGTAGTCCAGGGAAGCTTGGATCATGGGTGACAGGGTGCTTTCCAAGTATACCACCAGCTTTTTCTTGAGGTTCTGCTGGATGGTCTGCTGCTGCTGGGTGGTTTCTTCAGTAGGTGGCTGAAGTAAACTGCTCATTATAGACTCTATACTGAAGTTGCTACATATGGAGCTGGTGCTACTCCTTCCCTCCACTACCAGTCATGGTAGTGGAGCATGAGTGCTGAGGATGCCCCCCAGGCAGACCTTTCTGAGGACAGGCGATGGCGCTCATAGGCAGTAATCAATCGATTACACAGCATGTCTCTATAGTAGTCTATTTTTTCAGCCTTCTGAGAAGGTCTAAAAAATGCCCCCATTTTTGACTGATAGCCAGTAGCAATGTGGATAGCCAGTAGCCATCCTTGTGCTAAATCATAATAATGCGGCTGTCACTACACAAACAAGAAAGCATGCATCTGGCCAAGGGATTCAGAGGACTTCCCTGCCTCCATCTCCACTGCATACTGGCACAGTCTGTCATGGTCATCTGTGTCATCTTTGTCGTTGCCCTCCAGCTCCTTATGCTCCACCTGCTCCTCTCCTGTCACTTGGGCAAATGAACCACCTAGTTGTGTATAAAAGTCCTGGGTGTTTATGTCCTCTTTCTCCTCCTCTACCAGTTCAGCCTCCTCGAGTGGACATCAGATGTAGGTGTCATGTCGTCTGTCTCCTCTCCAATCAGATTTGACTGCATCCCCTCCAAGATGTGAAATAGTGGAATGACATCATTTATGCCGTAGTTCTGCCGACTGACAAATAAAGTGACGTCTTCAAAGTGCCTGAGCATACGGAAGGTATCAACGTGGAAGTCATACCGGGAGTAAACTTTTCTTATTGCTGCATTAAGAAATTGTTGACCACCTTCCTCTGCTCATACAGGCAGTCTAACAGCGTGGAGTTCCAATGGTTAGAAATTTTGCATATCAGCCGATGTTGAGGAAGAGCACTTTGCCTTTGCCGAGAGAGAGTTTTACACAGTAAGAGTGTCCACAGTTTCATGGACATTTTTAACAGCTCTTGCAGTTCAGTGAAAGACTTGAACTGGGTGAAAACAAGATTGAAGATGTGAACCATGCAGGGTGCATGGGTCAGCCCTCCCTGATGCAGCACAGACAAAATGTCTTTCCTGTTATAATTAACCAGGGTTCCAATCTTCAGTTGGCAAGGAAACAGCCAGCGTTCGATTTCTTTATTGATGACGTCAAGCAGTTCCTCACCGGAGTAGCTCTGTTCGTCAAGAAGGACCAAATGCAGAACCGTATGACAACACCTAGCTTTGCATATATGATATAATGGAGAACCACTGTGAACTGTGCCTAGAGGGGAGGGTGAGGATAAAGTGAAGGATGAGGAGGCAGAGGAAGGCATTCGCGCATAAATCCCAGCATTACAACGCAGAGCGGGCATTGTCATCACCTGGCCAAATCGCTGGTGTGCCTGGCATGGAATGACATTTTCCCAGTAGAATGTGCACGACATATATTTTTCCTTGACTAGTTTTGAGACCCGTCTCCTTACGGCATTCAAATGTATGGGCTGTGCCGAGGTAAAATTCTTTAAGTCCGAAGTCTCATGAGACTTCGGTGAAGAACTTCAGCTTTGATTATACAATTTTAAAACCATTTTAAAACAGCAATCTGAAGTCGACTTTGGATTGCTGTTTTAAAATGGTTTTAAATTTGTATAATTGATGGAAAAAATTCAGACTTAACAAATTTCACATTGCTGAAGCCCATACATTTGAATGCTGTAGGGAGACGGTCTCCGTACAGAATTTAAAAAAAAGTTTTGAATGAAGCAACTTCAGATCTTGGATTTGAAGCAGGCTTCGCTCAACACTATTCTTGACCATAGTTACAACTCCATACGTCAGCGCTGGCGTGAATTCTATCAGACACCGAGAGGCCCAAGGACTGGCTTCTTCTCAACATACATTTACAGGGCTGGTACTTTTTTGGAAAAGTAATATAGGCTTTGGACTCTCCACCTTGGCTGGGCACAAGCCATCAGTTCTCTGAAATGGGCAGAGTCAACTACATGGAAAGGAAGGGACTGTAGTGCCACCAACTTGGCCAGGTGCACATTCAGCTTCTGTGCCATTGGATGAGTGCATGCATACTGTTGTCTTTCGCAGCTGCCTCGGTGATTGATTGATGTAGAAACAAGTGATGATGACGAGGAGGAGCATCAGGAGCAATAGACGACATTAAAGTAGATGGGAAGGAATGACAGCTTTCTTCTGCTGACGTTGAGCCCTGACTTCTGGAGAGGATGTGCAGGCCAGTAGGAGATGCAGTGGTTGCTCCATCAGGCTGTAACACTAAACAAGTGGCATGGTTTTCCCAAAGCCCTTTATGGTGAAGCTCATTGTGTTGACGCAGGGCAGTAGTGCCAAAATGAGCACCCTGGCTGTGCCTAACCTTCTGCCTACACATCCTGCATACAGCTACACTGCTGACGGCATACATTACTTGGCTAGCAGAGGGAGCAGCAAAAGCAAGAGGCAGGTCCAGGACAGATGAGGGAGCAGAGGCAGTTCCAGGGCCATGCCAACTACGTGTGGTGTCAAAGGAACCCACCAATTCTTGACTGTATGTGTCTTCTATTACTTCAGATGACAATGAGTCAACCATTCCAATACATCTGGATTGTTGGTGAAAACGAGACTGCTGGATGACAGTGGCATCTCTGGCCTGTTGCTACTGCTACTGTTGCTGCTGATACTACCACCCTTTCTTCTGCTGCTACTTGTGCCTCCTACAGCAACATTTTTGCACTGCCCATTCCTTTGGAAGGCCTATGCCTAAGGTCTGTTGGCCATAGTGTATAGTAACTGTATCAGTAATGTTGCAGCAGTTGAAAAAGATGTACATGGCGATTATACCCAACCTGCAGTCTCCCTGCTGACTCCCTACAGTCTTGAAAAACTCTCCCTACACTCTCCCTGTACTGTCCCTGTACTGTCTCTATCTGATAATCTTTTTTAAACAATTTTCAGCAACCCTGTACCTAGCGCTTGAGAGCTTGTCACGTCAATCTCCCCTATGCTCAGTTCACAGTAAAATGGCAGAGACCACGTAGAATGAGGCTTTTATAGGGCTGTGACATCACAGGGGGTGGCTATCTGCGATTGACCTGCTGCACAGCATTATGGGTGATCTCGTGTTCCCAGGCTTCTTACTTTCACTTTGTAACCCATGCAGCGGACATTTTAGAAAAAAAGCGATTTGTTACCATGAAGCACGAGGAAATTCGGATTCATGGCGACACTTTGGGTGCTTCAATTTGCACAACACTAATCATTATTTATTCACATGGATCAAAACATACAGCTACCTGGCAGGCTGCGACAGAAGGAGCCTCCCTAGCATCGCAGGTGGCCAAGCAGCAAGATTCCATTTAGGGAGGCAGCTGAGGCCAGTGATAAACTACAGCAGTGTATGTGACCCTGTCTGTGCTGGAATTTTACATTCGGGGACTGGAATTGCAGTGAAGACCTCCTGGAATCCATGGAACTGAGCGGCAGGGACCAGGTGAGGCTAGTTCTCTTCACTGGTACCTCTGGGTGGTGAGTAGAAAAAAATATTGTACCCAACACTTTAAAACAATTGTTAACACGTAATACACTAATATGTGCCCAATCCTCTGTAATAATACACATTATAATATTATACATGATAATATAAGTGTTATTAAAATAGAATACTTTATTTTCTTGTTTCTAATATGTGTTGAATACAGTGTGAGTTATCTGTCTACTTATCAAAGGTTAATAACATCTCTCTTCCTACTGACCACATTAACTTTAAATGAATTCAAATCTAATCAAAAAGGTTTAGTTATTTGTAGACTAGTACTCAAACATCATGCAAAGTACAAAACAAACCCACAAGTTATCTACATACCCTGTCACTTGCAATCAGTACAGACAGATTCATAGACACATAGGCGCTGAAGGTTCTTAAAGGCTTTGTGATTCCTGTGGTCAAACATGACTCTTGAATATGTTGAAAATATTTCCACATTTGTTTTAATTACAATTTTTTGCCTTTTGATTGTCATTGGAATTCTTGTAAATATGTTTATAGTTGAGGAAAACTTAAATTGCTGGAAGAAATCTCAACCACTTCAGCCCATTGATATCATCATTACTAGCTTGGCCATGGTGAGGATCATACTTCTACTTTTGTACACTCTATTTATTATTAATATTCTGTCAGCTAAGTCGATACTCCAAATTGACTTGTTTCCTGAGTATACAATCACCCTGACACTGTCTGTAGAGTTCTGCAGCTTGTGGTGGGGCTCGGTGCTTTGTGTCTTCTACTGTGTAAAGATCACAAACTACAGGAACAGACTCTTCATAAGGCTCAAGATAAACATCTCCAAGATGGTCCCTTGGCTTCTTCTCATCTCATTGGTCCCATCAGTTCTTTTCAGCCTGACTAATTACTGGTTTGGGTTTTCTGTTCGGTCCTTTAATGGCACAGATGGTCTAAATGGAGTCATCGAGCCAAATTTGTTCAATTATGTTATCATTCGTTTTGCAGGATCTCTCCTTCCATTTGTCATATTCTGCATTTCCATTGGTTTCTTGATTGTATCACTCCTAAAACACATCAGAAACCTGGGCAATAGGGAGTCCAGGTTCAATGATGCTCATCATGACATTCACGTTAGTGTCATCCGGAACATGATCTCTTGTCTCTTGTGTTACATTGTCTATTTTTTAGGTACTAACCTGTTACCTGTCAGTATAATTTTCAAGAAACAACTACTTACTCTACTGTGTTTTAATTTTTATATTGTCTTCCCGTGTCTACATTCTATTTTTTTAATCATCAGCAATCGAGATCTGAAGAATGCCTTACTTAACCTCCTCCAATGTGCATGGATAAGGGATGAAGCTCTTAGATAGATTGTAATATAAATTTCAAAAAGGAGGAATGTCAGCCATAACCTTTTGTTTTACATTGAGGCACCTGTGTGAGGCTTTGATTTTTAAGGGGTGAATTGTAAATTTTTGTAGCAACAGTTTTTGGGGTACTGTACATGTATGGTGGTGTTAGTGGCATAAATAAAACTCTCCTCTGTTGCATGTTTCCTTTATGTTCTGCTTGTGAGGACACCAAATATATTAACTTCATAAGATGTTATTTTAAACTTAATAAATAGAATTCTATTGATAAACAATTAAGGAATTTAGAGTTGTTTTGTAATTTATTTATAATGTTCTGAACTAAAATATTAGTCACGAGTATATTATTCATGTTAAATGGTTACATTGGTACTTAAAGATGTATGCTGGTAGGCAAAAGTTATTCCGTATCCACAGGATTGATGGGGGCAGTAACACTGGAACTCCCACCGATCACAAGAACAGGGGCCCATACCTCCTACAGTCCCCCTGCTGCTCTCCTGAAATGACTGGAGATGCGTGTAGCCGCTCTATTCATTTCTATGGGAGTTCCGGAGATAGCCAAGAGTTCCGGAGATAACAGGTGTCTTCTAGAGATGAGCGAATTTCCCAAAAATTCGATTTGAACAGTTCACTGAATTTCAAAAAAAGATTTGATTTGATCTGAATTTATTAGTGACAAATCACTTAAAAAAACAGCTATTTCCTGGCTGCAGATAGCCTATATATTGGTGTAGAACACTGTGCATTGCAGAAACATGAGTAGGTAGTCCGCTGTGGTAATGAAACAGTCATCAGCTGATTCCACATAGATTGCTACATAACCTGTTCTGTTATACACTGAGACAACACGTGTCCCCCTGTCAGAGTGGAGAGAGTGTCAGGAGCAAGTTTGTGTTGAAGTCACTGTTTTTTTGCCCTTCTTCTCATCCGTCATAAGAATAAAAAAAAAATGGATCCTGTCTTTTGAGCATCCCCCTTCACACGGTCAGCATTTGCTCAGTAATCCATCAGTATTGCTAAGGCCAAAAAACCATGAGTGGATCCATAACAGAGATGACACGTGAATGGAATATTTGCCTGTCTTCTGTGTTTTGTACCCACTTCTGCTTTTGGTTTCCAAATCATGATCCAATCCTGATGCAAAATAGGGACCGTGTGATACAGGCCTTGTGGTTGCTCTAAAAACATGGTCCATTGTGTTTCTCATTTCATTTTTCTGTCGTTCTGATAGATGAAAAGAAGTGTAAAGTAAATGGTGATGTCACCAAAGCCAAACAGGGACAATAGCGTCCTAGTAACAGAGTGGTGAGGTGGCAACAGCATGAGGAGTCAACACAGTGGCCCAACCACAGAGTGATTAGATGGGAGAAAAAAATCAGTGGCAGTAAAAACACAAGATGGTGGGTGGTAGTAGGAGCAACATGGCAGCAGGTGTGTGAAATCAGGTGGGTGGTAACATCTGAATAGTTTTGTTTAGTAGTAGTGGAGCACACTCTATTTGGGCTTATGGAAAGAAGTACAGGATAAGAGTGTTAAATATCTATTTATTATAAGAAATAAAAAATAAAAAATATAAGTGTCCAAAAAGAGTATTAGATAAGTATAATTGGTACCAGATTAAAAATTAAAAATCAAAATAAGAAATAAAAAATAAAAATGAAAATAAAAGATAAAAAAGAGTCCATCAAATGTCCACTTGGTGTGTCTTCAATATGTGGCAATAAAGTCTGCTTGGTAATGAGGCTTGAACAAACTGTAAATATGGTGCCCGCTATCCACAGCTGGACAAGTAGTTATATTATAGTCAATACAGTTAATAGTGCATATATGTCTAAAGGTGAATGCTATTGCATTTCTTATACAGATATTCTGCTTGATTGATAGTGATGAAAAAGGGCATGTACGTTACCCATCCAGTGGTTTTGTATCGCTGCCGAGATTAGCCGTTCCTTTACCCGTGTCTGGAGTGGCAGACAGTGTGCGTCCGTCTCCGAACTCAGCCGGTGCTGACACGTGGCGTCCCACGTGGTGTTTGCGCGCCAATTTCAAATTGATATGCCGAGTTTCTCCCGTTGATGGAGCGGGGTAAGCGCAATGGATTTCCCAAGACAAGGTTATTAAGTTCCTCCGTATAAGTGGAGATATGATAGATACCTCCTTGGATATTGTAGAGCTCTTTATAACTTTACTTTGTAACTTTACATGTAGAGCTCATGTCCGAGTATGGCATTTTAAACCACAGTATGGGGTGGTGGGGGCACAGTAACCTGACCCTGTGACATTAGAAGGTCCTTATGGTGCATGCATTTAGACATTATCATAATGAGAGGCAGAGGAGTGAGACAGGGGCCCGGTCCCTGGATGGACAGGAGAGGTAGACACAGCAAGTAGGTGGAAGGAGCTCTGAGGTGTATTCATACAAGAAGTAGGGGCAGGAGGTCTGTGCAGGGCAGGAATAGCAGAAAGGAGGGTGGAACAGGAGCTCTCCATACATGAGGGAGGAAAGGGGTGGGGTGGCAGGAGTCATGGAGCTTCATGAGGAAGTAAAACAACTCAATAGCATGAAGCTGGTGGTCTACAGCATCCAGCAGCAGCTCAAAGTCAGAATTCCCTGACATCGCCCCCCCTCCTGTCCCACAGTGCAGACTTACTCATAGACTGTCTGCATCTCTTCACACTGCTACTCCAGCCCTGCGGTCTCTCTCCTCCTCACGCATCACGTCCTGTATAGAGGGGGCGTGTCTGAAGCTGTTAAGGAAACATGTCTTCTGTGCTGGAGTGTAGAGGGGGCATGTCTGAAGCTCTGCAGCACAGGAGCTTGTAAGGGGGACAGCAGCAGCCGGCCTCTGTAAGCTGTATCCTGCTACTGCTCCTGGGCCCCTTCTGCCCTCGGGCCTCGAAGCAGTGGCTCCCCTGCTTCCCCTATAGCTACGCCCCAAGTAAGTGGTTGCCAAGAACCAACATAACAATCATTGCAGACTGGGCCTCAAAAAGAGTCACGGACACCTGAAAAGAGTCCTGCTTATTAATGAATTCTTGCTCTCCAGCTGCTGATGACTGACAGGCTTCTACCTAGTTTTCTCCCTTTCTCTCTAGGAGAGAACTGCCAACCATCAGCAGATTGGAGGGGAGAGCAGGAGATTAGGAATAACCATGACTCTTCTCAGGTAGATGTGACTCTTTTCAAGGCCTGGGCTGCAATGATTATGATGTTGGTTCTCAGCAACTACTTAGTATTAGCTCATGAGTGACACACTGCTGAAATCAGCATTTCTGTCACTAATTTATGTTATCCTCAGTGATGTCCGCATAAAGTTGATGACAGGTTCCATTTAAGTCCATGGACCCTGCATGGACATCACTTTGGGTTTTCTTTGGATTGCACATTCTCCCTCCAGGAAACTGAAGGGAACTACAGTAATATACCTTTTAACTTAACCGGGTTATCCCACGAAAATCTCAATCACCTCGCTGGATGGAATGGTAGTGGGCATGATTATTCACTGTCCATTCACTTTTAGGCCCCTTTCACATGAGCGTGACGGATTAGGTCCAGATGCGTTCAGGGTGTGTTCAGGAAAACTTGCACTATTTTGCAAGCAAGTTCAGTCAGTTTTGTCCGTGATTGTGTTCAGTTGTTCTTTTTTTTTTCAGCGGGGGTGTGGTGCTTTTTGATACGTTTTTCACGTTTCTGATAAAAAAGTGAAGGTTTATGAACAACATCTCTTAGCAACCATCAGTGAAAAACACACTGCATCCGCACTTGCTTCAGGATGCAATGCGTTTTTCACTGAAGCCCCATTCACTTCTATGGGGCCAGGGCTGCGTGAAAAACGCAGAATATAGAACATGCTGCGTTTTTCACACAACGCAGAACTGATGCATGAAAAAAATGCTCATGTACACAGACCCATTGAAATGAATGGGTCAGGATTCAGTGCGGGTGCTATGTGTTCACGTCACACATTGCACCCGCACAGAAAACTCGTTCGTGTGAAAGGGGCCTTATGGGACTGACAGGGTTCTGTTCAGTCAAACTTCAGGTCAAAGTTCGGCTTCGGGACCCGAACTTGACCCAATTTGACCCCCAATGGGTATCCGAACTTCACTTTATTATTTTCCATTATAACATAGCTATAGCGGAAAATAATAGTATTCTTAAGACAGAATGCAACAGAATATGGTAATTTAGGGGTAAAAAAAACTCACCTCAGCCACTAGAAGATAAAAGACACTGCGGCAGCTCGATCAAGTGGATGAGGTGAGGTTTTTATTTTTTATTTACCCCTTAATTGCCATATTATTCTGCATTCTGTCTTAAGAATGCTATTATTTTCCGCTATAACCATGTTATAACGAACACGGAACCCGAACCCGGACTTCAGTGAAAAGGTCCGGGTACCCGAACTCGCAAAGTTTGGTACGAACCTGAACTTTGCAGTTTGGGTTCGCTCATCCTTAATTAAAATGTTACAATGTGCAAAGTAAGCCAATAATGTGTATAGTCAAAAGTGTCTAGTCATACACCCTACTATCCATACAGTGTGAGGCAATTTGGTAAAAAAAAAAAAAAGACTGCCTATTCATAATTGTAACGGGATAAGTAAATCTGTGGGCAATGCATCTGTGGTCATTCGGTGGTTTAGTTTTCAATCCAACTTACTGATCCTTACACCAAAGAGAATGATGTTTGGCTATGATGACCAAGTAAAGTGTAGGCTTCAATACACCCAGGGCATTTCTCACTCTTCTGCTTTTGTGCATCACGATCATCCATGATCCAGCATACTCCTCATATATCATCAAGCAGATAAACCTCTACTTTTCTGCCTCCTATGACTGTGTCCGTTGTTTTGGTTTTTTTTTCAGTTTTTTTTTAATAAACCGAAGAAGAACTGTTGGAAGAGTTATAAAAAAAAAAAAATGACACAATATATGAACACCCAAGTAGAGATGAGCGAATCTATTCGCCACTTCGTATATTTGTTACGAATCCTCCTTATTTCCTACTCAGAACCGAATCCGGATTTACTCAGATTCGCTTCGTACGATTCGTAAATATTCTTCAAATTTTGAACGCTAAAGCTACAAACGATATGTAAGCATTCTTCTTGCCACTCCCGGCCCCTAGAAGTGGGAAAGTGAAGATACACCCCCCTCAGAAGCGGGAAAAAACAGCCTGGCCCACCGGGAACTATCTATTTGCAAGTATAGGGAGTGAAGACTCCTCCTTCATTACTCCGTCCTCCTCTCCAGTTCAAGCCAGCGGTGAACAAGATCCAGCTAGAGTCAGATCATAGGAAACAGCATGGCAAAAGAACTGTGACCCAAGTGGGGAGAGATGGTCTTTGGGGACGAGTACCCCGAACCACCACCCGCTCCAGAGATCAGAGCATCACAACTGTGCAAGAGAGTCTCTCTGCCTCCTGACTCCATATTCCCATGCCGGCTGGTGCAGCTGCTGCGGCTCCTGACAAGGAGGCTGGTATGGCAGAGGAGGCTGGAGCGTCCAGTTTGCCGCCCAGGTAGAGAACAACACCTTCCATTCGGCAAAATCTGATTGTGTCAGCATAGGTGATGGCCCACACCTAGACCCTATGGGACTACAAGAAAACAGTGGAGAACTGGGTCATCCAAGTACTGGACCATCCAAGGCCAGGAGACCCTACAGTGGAATGGCGAAAGGGAACTGTCCTGTGGTTTTCTGTGTACCATTGTGGTCACACCAGACGGATCCGTCCCCATTGACTTGCATTGGGGGTCATTCCGGATCCATCTTGGTGCGGATGCCCGAACCGGAGAGAAAACAGCAGCATGCTGCGGTTTGTTCTCCGGTCTGAAGACGGAACGGAATGCTTTCAGGAGCATTCCGTTGTCTTCAGTTCAGAATGCTCCTGAAAGAGCATCGTAGGGCGACAACTGGACGACAAACCCTTGTACTGGCTAGGGAGTGGGGAGTTGGAAGGACAGACAGACTAAACAAACACGTAACACAGAAGAGTAGTTTACAGTCCGAGGTCGGCAACGAGAGAGCATAAACAGGCAAAATCACAATCCAAGAGCAAGTCCAATATACAGGCTGGGGTCAAAACACAGGAGAGTAGAAGGTACCGAATCAGCAGGCAGAAGACGAAGTCCAAGATACAAATCCACAGGTCAAACACAGGAATCACGCACAAGGGTAAACGCAGGTGATGAGCCACAAAGGACAATCAAACACTGGCAAGGCACTGGAGGAAGAGAGGAGTATTTATGCAACCAGAGATCCCACCCCTGTGCTCTGAATGGACCAAGCTCCAGAAGCCCGATCATCAACACCTGAGAATTAACCCAACATGAACAGGACAAAACATGAGGCCGGGCATCGACTGCCTAGCAGATGAGTAGAGGTGTGAACAAGGTACAAAGAGACTAGGCATCGACTGCCTAGCAGAATTAGGGCTCGTTCAAATCACCGTTAGGGATTCCGCTCTAACTTTCCGTTATAACATCGTTATAACGGAAAATAATGGAATCACTAGGATGGAAATCAAAATGGACACCCTTAAGAGGCATTCCATTTTGATCCGTCATAATAGAAGCCTATGGGAAAGCATAACGGATCCGTCTGGTTGCCGTTATGCTGGACGGAAAACAAAGTCCTGTCGACAGAACATCGTTATAACGGAAAGTTAGAATGGAATCCCTAACGGTGATGTGAACGCAGCCTTAGAGGTGTGAATAAGGTTAGCAAGAGACTAGGCGTCAGCTGGTTAACACAGCCAAATTCACACTGAGTGTACGAACTCTGACAGTAAGTCAATAGGGTCCCCTCCTGACCATCGTGTCAATGGCCAGTGGGACATAAAGTGATTTATTAATGCTTTGTAAATGCTCTTAAGAACAGCCCAGTAAAGATGGCCGCCTCCATAATAACGTTCAGGAAATAAAATAGAATTAAAAAATCTGAAAATAAAAACATATTAGAAATAAGGAGATGTGTTACTACAGTATCTGGTTTTAACTGGCAGATATATATTTTTGGTGATACAATTTCTTTAAGAAAGTATCACTTGTTTGATACAAAGAGTACAGCCAAAGATGTTGAAATTTATATTAGTCCTGTAATGAAGAATCTTACCTTAATATAAACTGCATATTTTGCATATTTTATTTTTATACTAAATTTAAAAAATGTGCTTAATTTTCACTTGCATCAACAAAATGTTCCCATAAACTTTCTCTTCACAACAGATTAATACTAGAGATGAGCGAGTAGTGTTCGATCGAGCCGGTATTCGATCGAATACTACGATATTCGGCATACTCGATTTCAATCGAGTATAACGGCGATGGCGCACTTAGAATTCGTTTCCCCTCCCACCTTCCCTGGCGCTCTTTTTCCACCAATCAACATGCAGGGGGGGTATGACAGGCACGCTGAGCACGCTGGCAGCGCGAAAACAGCGTCTACATGGATTGGCTGGAAAAACCATGTGACCTCGAATATTAAAAACTCAGCTCTTCCTGCTCGTACGCATATGCTGCGTGAACTTAGTCAGGGACAGAGGCTGGAGAAGGGACAGATAGGTTTTAGCTGTTGGACAGGCAGGAGCGTGATTAAAAGCCCTTATCAGGGCTACTACAGTGGACTTCAGTGATAGCTTTACTACAATATAGACTTTACAGAGAACGGCTGCTGTATTCAGGGATAGCTGCTGGAGTAGGGACAGAGAGAGGCATTAGTGGTGTATTAGGTGCTCTGCTACATACCAAACTATATTTGGCACTACTGTTCAGCGTTCTTTTAGGCTGAACAACCCTGTTATATAACTAGTGTGTATATGCACCATCTGATCTGGCAGTATACGGCTGTGAATTTTATTTTATTTTTTTAAATACAGTTTATTTGGCTCTAGTGTTCTGGGTTCTGTGTGCCTGCAATACCCTTTTTGTATACCAGGTGTAAATACCCACCGTCTGTTCAGTTAGTACACGGCTGTGTACCTTGAAATATACAATATCTAGGCCATTTAATAGGCCACTGTACTGTGCGTTTTCTTGTTAAATTATCTCACATACCTGGTGTAAATACCCACCGTCTGTTCAGTTACTACACGGCTGTGTACTTTGAAATATACAATATCTAGGCATTTTAATAGGCCACTGTACTGTGCGTTCTCTTGTTAAATTATCTCACATACCTGGTGTAAATACCCACCGTCTGTTCAGTTACTACACGGCTGTGTACTTTGAAATATACAATATCTAGGCATTTTAATAGGCCACTGTACTGTGCGTTCTCTTGTTAAATTATCTCACATACCTGGTGTAAATACCCACCGTCTGTTCAGTTACTACACGGCTGTGTACTTTGAAATATACAATATCTAGGCCATTTAATAGGCCACTGTACTGTGCGTTCTCTTGTTAAATTATCTCACATACCTGGTGTAAATACCCACCGTCTGTTCAGTTACTACACGGCTGTGTACTTTGAAATATACAATATCTAGGCCATTTAATAGGCCACTGTACTGTGCGTTCTCTTGTTAAATTATCTCACATACCTGGTGTAAATACCCACCGTCTGTTCAGTTACTACACGGCTGTGTACTTTGAAATATACAATATCTAGGCCATTTAATAGGCCACTGTACTGTGCGTTCTCTTGTTAAATTATCTCACATACCTGGTGTAAATACCCACCGTCTGTTCAGTTACTACACGGCTGTGTACTTTGAAATATACAATATCTAGGCCATTTAATAGGCCACTGTACTGTGCGTTTTCTTGTTAAATTATCTCACATACCTGGTGTAAATACCCACCGTCTGTTCTGTTACTACACGGCTGTGTACTTTGAAATATACAATATCTAGGCCATTTAATAGGCCACTGTACTGTGCGTTTTCTTGTTAAATTATCTCACATACCTGGTGTAAATACCCACCGTCTGTTCAGTTACTACACGGCTGTGTACTTTGAAATATACAATATCTAGGCATTTTAATAGGCCACTGTACTGTGCGTTCTCTTGTTAAATTATCTCACATACCTGGTGTAAATACCCACCGTCTGTTCAGTTTACTACACGGCTGTGTACTTTGAAATATACAATATCTAGGCCATTTAATAGGCCACTGTACTGTGCGTTCTCTTGTTAAATTATCTCACATACCTGGTGTAAATACCCACCGTCTGTTCAGTTACTACACGGCTGTGTACTTTGAAATATACAATATCTAGGCCATTTAATAGGCCACTGTACTGTGCGTTCTCTTGTTAAATTATCTCACATACCTGGTGTAAATACCCACCGTCTGTTCAGTTACTACACGGCTGTGTACTTTGAAATATACAATATCTAGGCCATTTAATAGGCCACTGTACTGTGCGTTTTCTTGTTAAATTATCTCACATACCTGGTGTAAATACCCACCGTCTGTTCAGTTACTACACGGCTGTGTACTTTGAAATATACAATATCTAGGCCATTTAATAGGCCACTGTACTGTGCGTTCTCTTGTTAAATTATCTCACATACCTGGTGTAAATACCCACCGTCTGTTCTGTTACTACACGGCTGTGTACTTTGAAATATACAATATCTAGGCATTTTAATAGGCCACTGTACTGTGTGTTCTCTTGCTAAATTATTTCACATACCTAATTATATACCCAAATATTGTATTTGCAACAAAAAAAAAATAAAATGCGGAGGGGGCTAGCGGAATCGGACGTGGACGAGGACGGGGGCGCGGAAATGCTGTTGGGGGCCTTGTTGAAGCCAGTGGGGATACAATGCGTGCTGGTGAGGGTCAGCCAGGATCCCGCTCATCCAGAATCCCTGCCTTTATGGGACAGTTAAGCAGGGGGCGGGTTACACCGCTGTTGAGGCCTGAGCAGGTTGAACAGGTGGTGCAATGGATAGCCGATAGCGCTTCCACACAGTTGTCCACCAGCCAGTCATCCACACAGTCTCACTCTGACCCTCCTTCCTCCACACCTGGCCAACAGAGTCATCCCACCCTTGACCCCTCCCAGGAGCTCTTTTCGGGTCCTTTTTCAGATGTGCCGGAAGAATCCCAGGAGCTAGCAGAGGAATTTGTTTGTAGTGATGCCCAAACACTTGAGTATTCGCCATCTCCTGCTGATGTGGACCCTGAACCAGCATCTGTTATCATGAGCGATGATGATGATGAGACGCAGTTGCCATCAAGGGAGGCTGTTGGAATGTCCAGTGGGCAGGAGGAGGAGCAGAGTGAGGAAGAGGAGGTGGTGGATGACGAAATGACCGACCCCACTTGGCCAGGGGTGATGTCCAGCGGGGAAAGCAGTGGAGAGGTGGTGGTCTGCGCAGCACCGAAAAAGGCAGCAAGAGGCAGAGGGATGTCCAGAGGCAGAGGATGTCCACAGGCAGAGGGATGTCCACAGGCAGAGGGATGTCCACAGGCAGAGGGATGTCCAGAGGCAGAGGACAGTCCAGACAGAGAAGTGAGGCCACAGCCAGCAGGGCCGAAGCTGTTCCCGGCAGCGGGCAGTCGCGCGAAGCTCCCCCATCGAGGCCTCGTACTTCTGTGGTGTGGAGATTTTTTAATGTTTGTGCGGATGACAAACTGAGCGCGGTTTGCACACTCTGCCACTCAAAACTGAGTAGGGGCTCTGAGAAGAGCAATCTGACCACCTCAGGCATGCGGCGTCACTTGGAAGTCAAGCACTGGGCTGAGTGGGAGAGAGCAAACGCAATACAAACTGCGCCGGTCCTGCTGCCACTGCCTCTTCCCCTTTGTTGTGTGCTGCCACTGCGGTCCAGACCTCCAGCCAGGACACCTCCACATCTGCCTCTGCCTCGGCTACTTTGGGGCCTTCTCCTTCAGCCTCCCCTTCCCCCGCCTCTTCGCCTGCACCCTCACACTCCTCGTCCCAACAACTGTCCATCTCGCAGGCGTTCGACCGCAGGCGGAAGTACGCCTCGAGTCACCCCAAGCCCAAGCCTTAAACTGCCACATCTCCAAACTGCTGGCCCTGGAGATGTTGCCGTTTAGGCTTGTGGAGACGCAGGCCTTCCGCGACCTGATGGCGGCTGCCGCACCTCGCTATTCCGTCCCCAGCCGCCACTACTTTTCCCGGAGTGCCGTCCCCGCCCTGCACCAGCACGTGTCGCGTAACATCAGGCGGGCCCTGAGGTACGCAGTCAGCGCAAAGGTCCACTTGACCACCGACTCGTGGACAAGCGCTTGCGGCCAGGGACGCTACATCTCTTTGACGGCACACTGGGTGAATGTAGTGGAAGCGGGGACGGGGTCGCAAACAGAGACGGCCTACCTACCACCCCCGCCCAAGATTGCCAGCATGGGTTCTGATAAACCCCCCTCCTCCTCCTCCTCCTCCCTCCTCCTCCTCCTGTGCCTTAACATCTCCCTCAGCCGCTAGCTGGAAGCGTTGCAGCACTGGCGCGGGGAGACGTCAGCAGGCGGTGCTAAAGCTCATCAGCTTGGGCGACAGGAAGCACAGCGCCCCAGAGGTGAGGGACGCCATATTGCAGCAGACGGAGATGTGGCTGTCGCCGCTGCAGCTAGGACCAGGCATGGTCGTGTGCGATAACGGCCGTAACCTGGTGGCGGCTCTGGAGCTTGCCGAACTCAATCACGTACCATGCCTGGCCCACGTTTTTAATCTGGTAGTCCAAAAATTTCTGAAGACTTACCCCAACCTGGCAGAGCTACTGGTGAAAGTGCGGCGCTTGTGCGCTCACTTTCGGAAGTCAACTGTAGCTGCTGCTAGCTTAAAAAAACTCCAGCAACGCCTCCATTTGCCTGAACATCGGCTGTTGTGCGACCTGCCCACTCGCTGGAATTCCACCTATTCCATGTTGGCCAGGGTGTGTGAGCAGCAGAGAGCATTGATGGAGTACCAGATAATGAATCCACGCGTGCCTCCAACTCAGCTCCCTCAGTTTGCCAACCACGAGTGGCCATGGATGGCAGACATATGCGATGTACTGCGTATCTTTGAGGAGTCCACCAAGAAGGTCAGCAGCGAGGACGCTATAGTGAGCGTAACCATTCCGCTCCTAGGCGTCCTTAAAGAATCGCTCATCGCAATAAGGGAGAACGCATTGCACGCAGAGGAGACGGGGGTAGGAGGAGACGCAACGGAGCTACACAGTCAGACCACACTTTTGTCTGCTTCACGGTGGCAGTTGCAGGAGGAGGAGGATGAGGAGGAGGACGACGTGGAGTGGCTGTGGAAGAGGAGGAGGATGCTGGCGGCGAGGGTAGCAGTCAGGCTGTGTGCGTCCCATTGGTTCAGCGCGGATGGGGCGGAGAGGAGGCGGAAGAGGAAGAGGAGGAAATGGCAAGTGATCCTTCTGGTGGGGGCAGTGAGGTCATGCCTATTCAGAGTCTGGCACACATGGCTGACTTCATGCTGGGCTGCTTTTCCCGGGACACACGTGTTGTCCGGATAGTGGAGAACAAACTGTACTGGGTCTTCGCACTCCTGGACCCCCGGTATAAAGATAACGTCTCCTCTTTTATTCCGGTAGAGGAGAGGACGAATCGATTGCTGGAATACCAGAGGGAACTCGTGCAGAACATGATGGAGATTTTCCCACCCACCATCGCTGGCGGCAGAGAGGAGAGGGTCTCCCAGAGTCCCACAACATCCATCAGGCCCACAGCCACCAGGGAACACTCTCCAAGGTGTGGGACACGTTCATGGCACCCCCTCGTGCAACTTCCATCACTGCGGGGCCCGCTATCAGCAGGAGGACAAGTATCGGAGGATGTTGCGGGAGTACCTGGCAAGACCGTAACCCTGTCCTCCCCGATCCCTCGGCGTCCTACACTTACTGGGTCTCCAAGTTGGACACGTGCTGGAACTGTCCCTGTACGCCTTGGAGGTGCTTGCCTGCCCTGCCGCCAGCGTGCTATCAGAAAGGGTGTTCAGCGCAGCCGGGGGCATTATAACCGATAAGCGCAGCCGCCTGTCAACCGACAGTGCCGACAGGCTGACGCTAATCAAAATGAACAGCAAGTGGATTGACCCGGACTTTGCTTCTCCAACCGTGGAAAGCAGCCAAAGTGAAGTGCCATCTGTATGAAGTGCCATTTCCTCCTCCACCTCCTCCTCCTCCTCCTTAACCGCCGTAGAATTGCTCCGTAAAAAAA